>CAUYQU010042280.1:0-12658 GCA_963574635.1 Cheracebus regulus
ATATAGTTCCTCTCTCGGTTCCTACTTTCCCTTAGCTCGACTCCCCCAACTAGGGATCTGTGTCCGGGCTCAAGCTCACCGTATGGGGAGGCCCATTTCCCAGGGGCCTCACGGGAGCGATCCCTACAGATTCCCTCAACCATATTGGCCAAGCTGGTCTCGAACGAGGTTCGAACTCCTGACCTCGTGATCTGCTCGCCTTGTCCTCCCAAAGTACTGGGATTACAGGTGTGAGCCACTGCACCTGGCTAATTTATGTTTCTTCTCCAAATATCCTTTACCTCATATATAATTTAATGCAACAAAAATTATAAAACATTCCATGTTAATTTTCATATTTTACAAGGTTATGTTTTTTTTTCTTTTTTATTCTGATCGTGGTGTTGTTTTTTTCAACTGATAATGGGACTAGTTCACATTTTCATTGCCAATTAATTTCTTTAAAAATAAGGTAAGTTTGTAGTAGAAAGTCTAAAAGGTACAAAGTGTGGACGTAGAGAGCAGCGTTACCTCTTCTTCTTTGAATTCATTATTTTTTACTAGTTACTAATTTCTTGTTTACCCTTTGAAGTAGAATACTCATAGGTACTATTTTTAAATATTATTATTTTAAATTGTATTATTTTAAATATTACTTTTATGATATTAATCATAATATGAAATAATATTTGGAATTATGGTGGTCTTATGGGTATAAAAAACATTCTGTTGATTAAAATGTCAGTATTCAATGTAGTTATTTTAAATTCTAAATACTTTGGGAATCTTCCCTGAAGTTGTGGTAGGATAGATTGCTCGATTCTATCATCTGCTATTATGATGAGTAGTGCGATGAATAGATGGATGTAGAGTTGCATGTGAGTACAAAGACTGTTCATTTCTATTTACTCCTATGTTCATTAAATGTTTACACACTTGTCTTTTGAGAAAATAATAAATTCTCTCGGTCAAACCTGAAAATGAGCAAAAGCATCGTGGCAGACGTTGCTGGTGCTACCCCAGGTCTGTTCTTCCCCTCCCAGGTGCAGAGGCCAGGTGACCCGGCCTTCTCAACATGAGCAGCAGATGGAACCATTTCTGAACAATGAAATGTGGTATGGATCGTTTCCAAGATGAGGAAGCAAAACACTTGTCAAATTTTACAGCCTTTTTTCTGCCGGCATGACTGTGGAGAAGGCCTCCTAGTTAGCCAGAAAAGCAAGATTAAATTGGCCTCCATGGAGGAAACTGCCCCGAGAGCCACTGTGGACTTTGTATGTGAAAGAAGCAATGACCTCATGTTCTCACTCATAGGCTGGTGTTGAACAATGAGAACAGGTGGACTCAGGGAGAGGAGTATCACACACTGGGGTCAGTTGGGGTGGGGGGGCTAGGGGAGGGACAGTGAGGGGTGAGGAGGATAGGGAGGGGTAACATGGGGAGAAATGCTGGATATAGATGAAGAGGGAATGGAGGCAGCAAACCACCTGGTTATGTATGCACCTATGCAACAATCCTGCGTGATCTGTACACGTACCCCAGAACTTAAAGTACACACACACAAAAAAGCAATGTTTTTGTGTGTTGATGCACTGAGCTTTTGGAGTTCTTTGTTACTACAGAATAACAGAAAATAATTAGTTCTCCATTTTCCCCCCTTCAAGAGGGAACTGATGGGTACAGATTATTGTTTTTGTGCAGACAACTTTTTAAAATACTTAAACTAATATGCACATATAATCACCCTACACATTGTTCTGTACTTTACTTATTTATTTTCATAAATATCTTTGAGATCACTTTATATGACTACCTAAAATTTATTTTTTTCTATGGCTGTGTGTTATTTCATTTGAATATATCCTAATTTAATTAAGTGATTTGACAGATATTTATGATATTCCCAACCTTTTCAATTATATATAATGACTAAAAGTAATCTTGATGCATGCGATCTTGATTTTTATTTGTAAATGAATGCTTACAATTAGAATTATGTGACGGAGGAGAAGGAGGTGTACATTTAAAATTTTGATACCCAAAAGTAGACCCTAATTTTCTTTTCTGATGTCACTGCGTCTATTGGTATATTTAAGAATTTTTCAGATAAAATTTGCAAATTGTCTCTTAGCTGTAGTAAATGAGTTCTTTCATTATAAAATCACCCTTCATAGGTTGTGTTCCAAATTGTGTTCCCAACGTAAAGATGTAAAATTGACTGCCTATGCGGCAATCAACACAGGGTGTTCTTAGGCTTTTCGACATTTGCCAATACAGTAGGTGAGCGAACGGTCTACCAAGTACATTTAATGTGTCTCATAATTACAATAAGATGCCATTATAATTAGACACATCTAAGTAATGTTTAAGAGACATTCATAGTTCTCATTCTGTAAATATATGTTCTTACTCTTTGTTCATACTTTCTATTGAGTTATTTTTTTTCTCATGAAGTTAATTACATATTACAGAAATTAGAGTCTTGAGCTTTCTGGAATTCACTCTGGTATGAAAAGTGTTACAAAAGTCAAATGCTTTTTTAAAAAAAATACTGACATATAGTTCTAATACGTTTACTAAATGTAAAATATGATTCCTTTGATGGATTTGTACACCCCTGTTGTAGTACTATACAAAGCGTACTTATTCCAATCCCTACACATATACAGTGATATAGAAGACCTACTCTCTTTATTTTTATTTAAAGAATTTTTGTAAATATTCTATGTGACATTTATATCAGCTTGTCTTGGACTAGAATTTTTTCAAGATCATATTAATAGATTATTCAGTGATAATATTTGTCTATTATTTATGGAAGTTTTGCATTTATCAAAGATAGTATTTCTTTTGATTTTCAAGTTTTTTCTACATGTGTGTTGATATCTTTAAGTGTTCCTCATAAAAGATTTACAAATTGATTTTGTTGGCTTTATAGTAAATGAGTTATTTTCTTTGCTGTCTGATTAATTGTGCTGTTTATTTAAGACAGTTATTTTTACATTATTTGCACAAATATAAATATGGAATCATCTTTTTATTCTAAGAAATTTTTGAACATATATGCCTGTTTTCACATTTAGTTCTTTAATAGACTATAGCATTCTTCTCGGATTTATACCGTAGTTTCATTCATAAGTGATACTTGGAGTCAATTTCATAATTTGTTTTCCTAATTTTTAAACCCCAGAATCTAAAGTACAATTTAAAAAAAAAGGGGGGAGGAGAAAAAAATGATTACTATAGAAGAAGAAAAATATTTTTTTTCCTCAATACTCATGAGTTCTTAGTTGAAATGGACCCATGTAACAAAAGATATTAATAAGAGAAAAACCAAAAGAAGTTTAGGACAAACTCAGGGAATGAATAGTGCTCAAAAAGGTGATATTTAATTCCAGCTGATGTGGCACCTTCCTCAAAGAACAGGACATGTTTAGAGAAGAGACAAGAAAAAGGAAAAGAACTTTGAGGGTCTAGGGGTGGCAACTTGGGACAAGGCAAGTAAGTGGCAGATAAAGGCTGGACCCAGAAAGGCCTAAAGCTGTTTCGCAGTGAGCCCTGGTTCACACTGGTAGTAAGGGGAAGGAGAGGATCTTTGTCTTTATGTCCTGATTTGGGGCAAATAGAGAGAGTGCAGAGAATGTTCCGGCTTTTGTTTCCTCTTATTGCCTTAAGCTCAACAATCCTCAAGCCAATAAAACACATGTTGGGGTGGCATATTCTGGTCCCCGACAATAGTTAGATCATAGATTTTTTTACTCTATAAAATTCTCTCCGAGAAAACCTTTAGCTTATGGAACTGATAAGTCACTATTTTTTTATCATTAATTTTAAAATGATTTCAAACTTCCTTTGTGATTTCCTTTATGATTCATGGATTATTTTAAAAGACATCGCTTAACTTCCAAAGAAAAGATTTAAAGTGCTTTTTTATTTATATGTTATTGGTTTTATCTGTATACTATTGTGTTAGAGAAAGTGCTGTATATTTGTTTTCAATTCTTTAAGTGTGTTGACACTTTGTGACCCAGATTATGTCACCATATAATCTGTGACTCAAATTTCCTATTTTTTGTACGTGACAGAGAAAAGTGTACATTCTGTCATTGTTGAGCACAATGTACATTCTGTCAGGTAGCTCTCATTTTTAAATTGGGTTGTTCACATCTTAATGTTTTGTCTGCTACTTTATCACTTAGATATATGTGCTAAAATCTCCAATAAGATGAGTTTAAATTTATTTTTGAAATTGTGGTAAAATATTTATAACATGAAATTAAACATTTTAACCATTTTAAAGTGTACAGTTCAGTGGCACTAAGTATGTTCACTTTGTTGAGCAATTATTACCACCATCTATCCACAGAACTCTCATCTTTACAATACTGAAGCTCTGTATTCACTAAACAATAACTACGCATTCTCCCCTCATGCCAGCCCCTGGCAACCAGCCTGTGTGTATGAATTTGACTACTCTGAGTACCCTGTATGAGTGAAAACACACAGCGCAAGTACTTCTGTGACTGGTTTGTTTCACTCATGCGATGGTTGGATTGAAGGATAGAAAGTATGGATCCTGGGTGTGTCTGTAAAGGTGTTGCCAAAGGAGATTAACATTTGACTCAGTGGACTGGGGCAGGCAGACCCCCTCTTACTCTGGATGGGCAGCATCTAATCAGCTGCCAGTGAATATAAAGCAGGCAGAAAAATGTGAAAAATTACACTGGCCTAGCTTCCTAGTCTACATCTTTCTCCCTTGCTGGATGCTTCCTGCCCTCCAACACTGGACTCCAACAGTTTTGGGACTCAGACTGGCTCTCCTTCCTCCTCAGCTTGCAGATGGCCTGTTGTGGGACCTTGGATCAGATGAGTTAATACTTAGTAAACCCCTCTTCAAATATTTGTCCATCTGTCCTATTAGCTCTGTTGCTCCAGAGAATCCTGACTGATACAAACTAATATAATGTCTTCATGCTTTGGCCATGCTATAACGTATGTCAGAATTTCCTTCCTTTAACTATATATATATGTATTTTTTAAATTAGGAAGTTTGCAGTAATTGGCTTGGATTTCCTGGACAGAGACCTAGGTGATTTCCCTGTTTTAGCATCAATTGGCCTTAAGTTCCCTGCCTCCAGACCCTATTCTCCCGCCTCAAGTATATGCGTATGTGTATATACATATATACGTGTGTGTGTGACATGGTAAAAGCCCCACAAAACTGCATACCTCAACCGTACCATGGCTTTCTGTTGAAACTGCTCTCTGTAACCCTGATGTGACAGGCAAGCAGTCCAAACCCACGCCATCTTGGCCTCTGTGACTTGCAATAAGTAACTAAGGTCTGAAATTTCCACTCTACCCAGACAATGTCTAATGCTTACCTTGACTTCTGTGAACCACTTAAGTAACAATCGGAATGTCCGAAGCCCCTCACCCTCATCTCCGCCCAGGAGGTGCTTTACAGAATGTCCAAAGTCCATTGGCCCCCGGAATGTCTGAAGCCCCTCACCCCCCGCCCCCCCCCCCCCCCCCCCCCCCCCCCCCCCCCCGGGGGACCGGCCGAAAAGGGCGGGAACCCCACCGGGGTGCCCTTAATGGTTATTGTAACGACTTTTTCTCCCCGTCCACCCCCCGGGGGGGGGGGGGGGCGGGGGGGGGGGGGGGGGCCGCCGCTCCAGACATTCCGAGGGCTAGTAGATTCTGTAAATCACCTTCTCGGGGGAGATGAGGGTGAGGGGCTCTGGACATTCCAGTGGATTCCTGGGCGAAGATGAGGGTGAGGAGCTCCCGACATTCCGAGGGCCAGGGGACTTTTGGTATTCTGATTGTTACTTAAGCGGTTCACAAAAGTCAAGATAAGCATTTGTTTACACATTGTCTGGGTAGGGTGGAAATTATAAGTCACAGGGTCCAAGATGGCGTGGGTTTGAACTGCTTGCCTGTCACATTTGGGTTACAGAGAGCACTTTCAACAGAAAGCCAAGGTATGGTTGAGGTATGCAGGTTTATGGGGCTTTTACCATGTCACAATCTGATAGGATTAATGTTCTTATAAGAAAAGACACTGGGGTTGGCCCACACATTCGCTCACTCATACACACTTGTGCACGCTCTCTCTTTCTTTCTCTCTTTCCCCCTGCTTGTACACTCAGAGGAAAGTCCATGTGAGGATGCAGGAAGAAGGCAGTCATCTGCAAGCCAGGAAGAAAGCTGTGACACCACCAGAATCTGCAATCTGCTGGAACCTTTATCTTAAACTTCCCAGCCTCCAAAACTGGGAGGAGGTAAATTTCTGTTGTTTAAGCCACCCAGTCTATGGTACTTTGTTATAGCAACCTAAGCTGCCTGAGATACCCTTTTAAGGTATTTTTCTCCCTAGAAGAGCTCTTATTGCCTTACCTAAGTGCACTGTCCTAAACAGGTATTCTGGATGTCAAACTTTTCCTAACCACCACCAAAATATACCTTTTAAATATTCTCCAGTACTTTACTTTTCTAAAATTGGTTCACTAATAAACCAATTGCCATCAATTAGTATTATTTTTATTATCTCTACTAACATTTTAACTTTAAAAGTAAGATATATGTTCATTTTAGGAAATCTGGAAATGTCAGAAAAACATAAAGTAGAAAATAAAAATTACTTTAATTCTAAAATGATGGCATTTTGATATATTTTTCTCCAGTATATTTTTTTTTCTGTGAAAACTTGTCAGAGTTCTTGGTTGCAAATCACCTTAAGCTACCCTCATTACCTTGATGAGAAAAGAAGCTTATTGGTAAGATATCAGGCAGCTCAAATACATATGGGAATCTTGGAGAACCTGACTGGGAACGTGGGAGGAGGCATCCATATTTAACTGGGCTACCAGAACTTCTTTCGAGTGCCCTCTAGTGGAACAGTCTGATTTGGACTCTTCTGTTGCCACTGCTGGACATATCTGTGGGTGACACTGCTGCACTGGATACTGGAAGCGCTGTCAGCACCACCACTAAGACTTTCTTTGAATCACTAACTCAAAATTCAAAGAGCTGAGTGGGAGCACCTGATTGGCCAAGCTTAGACTGTGTGCCCCTTCCTAGCGCAACAGTCAGGGCTCAGAGAAAGCCAGAATCTGATCTTTTCTTTCGCAAGAGAGGGAAACTGCCTCCCCTAAGGCTCACGCCGTGGCAGATTCTCCAGATTTAAGGACAACATCCAGATCCTGGAAAACTCCTCCTAAAAAGGCAATTACAATGTATTCTTTGGCTACTTGATATCCACATGTACTTTTCTTTCCATATTTTCATGTCACAGTAATCAAGGAAATGTGTAGAGTCTACTGTCATCATTTACACTGCTGCCACAAAGCAACAGCTGGTATTTATAACTCCCACCTCTCCCTATTCCAGATCTCCTTTGCCTACAGCCTGTACCTCAGATTCTCAGTGTGTTGTACTTAGCAGAGTCATTCAAATCTTCATTTCTAAGGAAATTGAACTCTTGGTGGGCCTGCCTGGATTGTCCTATATTAATATGTCATTAATTTTTATTACTGGACAAGATAATAATAGGAACCATAAGACTTACCCAATTTCATTCATACTGATCCCTGCTTGTATTGAGCAGCAGCAACTCAACTGATCCTTAATAGTAAGATGATACTTACTACTCACCTTTTTTTTGGTTTACTTTTTTTTCTCGCCTTTTTTTTCTCAAGGGAATGTGTGTGCATGTGAAAGTCTTGGCTTCTCACTAAATGAAAATCATTCTTGTGGAAAATTTATTTCTTTAGGCACTAAAACATTTAACAAATATTAACATCTTTAGCCCTCCCCAAAACACTGTGGGATTTTACCTTTTACAGATAGGGAAATAGAGGCACAGAGAGGTTAAGTAACCTGCTCAAAATCTCACAGCTAGAAAGCAGTAGAGATAGGATTTGAACCCAGCCAATCTGGTTCCTGCTCTTCACATCCTGTTAATATGATATAGTATTCAGGAATGTCCTGTGGAGTGGCGAGAAAGTCAAGGTTCCTGCATACCAAATTGTGGAACAGAACTAGAAAAGCCCTGTGACAAGTTGGTAAGGTATTCTGCTATCCCTGTTAGGTAAAAGCAAAATGCTTCTGTTGTTTATCAGATAAGAGACAAAGATATTTGGCTCTGCAAGGATGGACATTTTTGGTTGTATTTCTCACTTCACTATCCCCAGTACCTAGAACATCACCTGGAACATAGTAGGTGCTCAATTCATTGAAGAATGAATAAATGCCAGACACCAAGGACTGGGTTATGTTTCCCCAGTAGTAGGCCATATTAAAAAAATGCAGCTGCAATTGGAACCATCTCCTCATGAAGTGCATGTCAATCCACCACCATTCTCCAAGAAGCCCCCATCTTCTGCACTGGACAAACGAAATCACCTTTCTTACATTTCCTAAGATTTTCATGGTGACATGCATTGCTATAATTTTCTCAGATACAGTATTGCTTTTTATTTTTCATTTTGAGTGAAATGGGTAATCCTAGGGGCTTCCATTTGACTCATTTAATCTGTGAATCAGAGACAATGTGGGGATTCTAGCAGTGGCTAGACTTACCTATTCAAAGTAAATCCTTAGAAAACAGTTAAACTATCATGGGCTGAGTTCAGAGTGTTAGTATATCTGCTTTAAATTAGACTGGAACTGGGACTTAAACACTATTGATAACCTGAATCTTATAAGTCTCCACTCTATTTAGTGAGTGGCAGTGTTGTTTACTCAGATTCAATGTTCGATAATCTCTGAAACGGGTAGGCATTTCCGTTTGCCCAATACACTGTTTCCCTGACAAATATTTATAGATCTCTTTGGGACAGGATAGGAGGAAGATTTCCCAATATTTTTGTGAAGTAATTTCAGGATACTTCTTTAAGGCTCTGACTGACTTCCCCTTCATTAAGGGATTCAAGACTTGTGAAGGATAGTCTTCCTTGTGCAAGGTAACCTGTACAAGGAAAAAGAGTCACAGAGTCTTCAGGTAAGTCATGAGCTGCCTCAGATGTGGGAGGAAGAATGGCTTGAGCTGAAAACCTAGGTTCAGTGGAGTTTGGGGATTTGGGTGTTTGAGGCCTTGACACCCTCCCGTTTAACACCATTGCAATTCTCAGGGTCTGCTCTTTCCTTATTGATGTCCTAACTTTCATATAAGACTCTTGATGAGTTTGTGATTCAGTTGATGTTCTTAATTAGTCCCCAATGAGGTAGAGGATTGATTTTAGGTAGTTTTGTACTGCTGCTACAAAAAATGAGACATTCTGTTTAGCATAGGGATACAAAATCCCTGGTTTTGGGTTTTGCTTTCAGCTGAGAACTAGGGATTTGAGTAACATTCTCTCTCTTTAAGCTTTCCAGTATTAGCCACCTCACTTTTCAGTCCTGGTTTCTCATACTACTATATATGGCACCACCAATGTGGGCCCCCAAGGCTTGCTTATAAATAGGTACTTTATACATTACAATTTGATTAGTCGCTCTTCCACTCTGGGCCACTGGTTACCAGATTTCCATTCCTGAATGCTTGCTGCATTTACCCCAACCAAGTTATAAAACCAATCCTGGATTCACCTCAATTCCAGAAGATCTGCTGTCTGAAGCTCTCCTAATAACAATTTCTAATCCAGTTAGGGTTCATGACATAAATGGTATAAACTGAGTTTGTTTTTCATAAGCAGAAAATGAATTGATTAGAAGGCTATCAAGTATCTCATGGGACTGATGGGAAAGCTCTTGAACCAGGCTCAGGAAAGGACTAGAATCTTGTGGTCCCAAAATGTCCAAGCCAGATTTTTTGGGTCCAACTGTTCATCTCACTGGGCACTGAACGCTGCCATGGCTGCCAATATTAGAAGACATTCCAAACTTCCTTCTTGACTTCCTGACTGGCTGAGCTTAAATCACGTGAATCATATTCCTAGCATTTGGGTCCAGTGAAGGCAAGTACTTGGTCTTTGGCTTCAGTGAGGAGGGACCCTACTTGCACCCAAGATTCAAACAGTTACAGATTCCTCCAATTTGTAATGTGCATATATATTATGACATTGGGATCACAATTGAGAGTAAAGAGTTAACCTAGGCACTGGGCTCTTCCAGGCCTGCCTGTGAGAACCACTGACCACGAAGTCCGGTTTCTTTGGAAACTGCAGTGATCAACAGATGCGGAATATTGCATCTGCCCTGCTTGCTATGAAGCCCTGCTCTGTGGGACCGCTCTTGGACTGGGGCTGCTGGGGGCTAGCATGCAGGTTTGGGGCTTGTGTTACTGGAATCATATAAAAGATTGTTGGGCAGCTGTGACTGTGCCTTCTCTATGTCAAGGTGATTTTTCCCCACTTTGCATGTCATTCTGTGGCAAACTTGCTTTTCCTGCGTGGGTATGGGGGCAAAAGAAGCTGTGCACTTGGGTAGCTGTCAGGCATTGCATTAGTTTCTTATCACTGCTGTAACAAATCATCACAAACTTAGTATTTTGAAGCAATATAAATTTATCACTTTCTGTAGGACAGAAGTCTGATACGGTCTCTCAGTAGCTAGGATCAAGGTGTCGGCACGGCTCCATTCCTTTCTGTAGGCTCTAGGGGAGAATCTGTCTGTCTTTTCTGGCTTGTAGAAGTAGCTGGCATGCCTTGACTCATGGTCCCTTCCTCCATCTTCAAGCCAGCAATGGAGGATTGAGCCCTTCTTACATTGCATCTCTCTGACCTCCTCATCTGCCAACCTCTTCCACTTTTAAGGATGCTTCTGATTACTTTAGGCTCATCTGGATAATACAGAGTAATTTTCCTATTTTAAGGTCAGCTGATTTATCAACTTTATTTCTATCTGCTCCTTAATTCCTCCTTGTTATGTAATGTAACATATTCACAGGTTCTGCGGATTAGGGTATGAATATCTTTGGGGTACTGCGATTCTGCCTACCACGGGTATCCTGAAGAAATGAAGGTGCTGTATGTGTTATTTCCTGTTCTGTTCCTCCGCAAGGCCAAGTGAGTGAAAATTAAAGCCAGTAGTGTGCCTTGTATCTGATTGCCAATTTGATTCTGCAACCACTGCTGGGTCAATACCCAGTAGGACACAGTTTGGGGAAGGTGGATATCTTATTGGGGGCATTTTTACATGTTCAAACACAATTTATTAAATCTCTACCGAGGTATACTGTTATCCTGAAATGGACTTATTTCTTAATTATGTAGCTCCTAGGATTTCTTTTCTTTCTAAAACCTCTGAAAATAATTCTAAGGTAGGATGTTGGGAAATAGGTTTCTTGGACTCTTGTAACTATCCAAATCTCCAAAGCTTTAGGACTTTTCTTGGCTGACAGAAAAAGTTGAAAGCTACTGTTTTCTTTTAGAGGAAATGTGTTAAAAAACCTGTCTAGTATAAATTTTAAATGAAGCCAATATCCTAGGCTGGGCTGATGTAAAATTATTTTCATCATCACATGCATTGTGTCAACCAGATCTTTGGCTCCAAACACGCTGTCCCTGTAAAAATTTCATTTCAGCTGTCAGAGTAATCAAAGTGGTTTCAAACACTTTGCTTGAATATTGAATTGAAATAAAATAATAAACACTATAAAATGCCAAAGCCTGCAGAAGGAAAATACCAGATATGGGCAGGTTTTATATTTTTAAAAAGTCAGTTTTGGAGGGAGAGATCCAAGATGGCCGATTAGCAACAGCTCAGGAGTGTAGCTCCCAGTGAAAGCACAGAGAACGAGTGGACGCCGTACTTTCCGACGAATTTGTGTTGCCCACAGACCGGGAGATTCCCGGCAGAGGAGCCACAAGGGTCGCCAGCGCGACTCTTTTGGCCAGCGCAGCTGTTTTGCCGGCGCCCCAGCGCGGTGCTTCCCGGTGCGGAGTGTACAGGACGGACGGGCTCGGCTGGTCCCATCCCCACAAGGAAAACAGCAATTGAAAGCGCTGAGGACTGAGAGCTTCACAGTAAGCACAGCGAACCCAGGAAGGTCCGGCTCTGTGGGGAAGGGGCGTCCGCCAAAGGAAAACTAAGAAACAGAAAAACTTCATCACTGGGTGGAGAGAGATCCAAGATGGCCACGTAGCAGCAACTCAGGATTGTAGCTCCCACTGAAAGCACAGAGAGCGAGTGGATGCCGCACTTGCAGACGAATTTTTGATGCCCACAGACTGGGAGATTCCCGGCGAAGGAGCCACAGGGGTCGCCAGCGCGACTCTTTTGGCTGGCGCGGCACTTCTCAGTGCGGAGTGTACGGGACTGGATGCCCTTTTAGTTGGGCTCAGCTGGTCACATCCCCACAAGGAGAACAGCAATTGGAAGCGCTGAGGACTGAGAACAAGTACAGCTGAACCCGGGAAGGCCCAGCTCTGTAGGGAAGGGGTGCCCCCCGAAAGAAAACTAAGAAACAGAAAAAACTTCATCACCAACAAGCCAGACGTCCACTCAGAGACCCAATCTGAAAGACGGCAATTACAAAGACGACAGGTGGATAAATCCACAAAAATGGAAAGAAACCAGTGCAAAAAGGCTGAGAACACCCGAAATCAGAATGCCTCTCCTCCTGCCAGGGATCGCAGCTCCTCCTCAGCAAGAGAACAAGGCTTGACGGAGGATGAGTGTGATGAACTCACAGAATCAGGCTTCAGAAGGTGGATAATAAGAAACTTCTGTG
>CAUYQU010042281.1:0-16987 GCA_963574635.1 Cheracebus regulus
TCCTTTTCTCTCTTTTTCTAAAATCTCTTCCTCTTTCTCTTTCATTTTTTCTTTCCTTTGCTGTTTCTTTCTTTCTCCTTTTCTCTCTTTTTCTAAAATCTCTTCCTCTTCCTTTCTCTCTTTAAAAAAAAAAAAAAAAAAGGAGGAAAGATGTCAAATCAATGACATAACTGTATATATTTAGGAATTAGAATATGAAAAATAGAGGGAAAAATGAAGTCAGGAGAAGAAAGGAAATAATAAAGACAAAAATAGGGTTACATTAAATAGAAAATAGAAAAGTAATAGAGGAAATTTACAAAATTAAAAGTTGATTCTTTAAAAAGATAAAAAAAAAAGTGGCAAAACTATAGCAGGACTGAACAAGAAAAAAAAGAAAAGATCACAAACACTAAAGTTGGAGTTGAAAATGGAAACTTTACTAACCTTACAGAAATGAAGATGATTATACAAGAACATTATAAACAATTGTATATCAACAAAACTAACTGGGAAGGGAAAATTCCTAGAAATACATAAACTATCATTGACTCAAGAAAAAATAGAAAATCTTAACAGGAGTGATGTTAGCAAGATGGCAGAATGGGACTTTCCAGCACTTAGCTCTCACAGAAACATCAATTTAAACATCTATCTATGCATAAACAAACTTTCACAGGAGCTAAAGAATCCAAGTAGCTCAATCACAGGGGATGGGAATGAAGCAGCTAGTAGACAATTGTCTCAGAGATAGCACAAATGTTGGATTTAGCAAAGACCTGAAAGCAGCTATTTTAATTTTGTTCAAAGAACTAAAATAAGCCATACATAAACAATTTAAGGAATATGACAATAATGTCCTGCCAATCAGAGACTATCAATAGAGAGGTGGAAATTATTACTGCAATGGAAGAACCAAGCAGAAATTCTAGAGTTGAAAAGTACAATAACTGAAATGAAAAAATCACTAGAAGAACTCAATAGCAGATTTAACCTGAAAAAATAATTTGTAAACTTGAAAATAGGCCAATAAAATTGTGCAGTATGAAGAACAGAAAAAAAAAAAAGAAGCAATAAAAATGAAGAAAGCCTTAGAGACATGTAGTACATCATGAAAAACACCAGCATACATATGAGAGGAGGGACCAGAGGGAAAGAAAAAGGAATAATGCTTGAAAAATAATGACCAAACTCTTTGCAAAGTTGATCTCACACACACACACACACACACACACACACATACACACACCCGTACACTTACTATACAAGAATGTGAACACACTTCAAGAGAACTGCAGATAAAGACTGAAAGCATTTGTTGCTAGCAGACTTTGCTAATAAGAAATATTAAAGTTCTTTTGGATGAAAGGTAACACCAGATGGTAACTTGAATCCACACAAAGAAACAATGAGCAGTGATTAAAGTCATTACATAGGTAAATAAAAGATAATATATACTTTTACCCTTTTAATTTAACTGATTAAAGATAACTGCATAAAACCATACAATTATATTGTTTTGTTCATAATATATAAAGTTGTCATTTGTGTCACCTTTGTATTACTATGATAGCACAAAAGGGGAGGAAGGGATCTATATTGCCACAAACTTTCTATATACTATTGATATTATTTAATTTATTTTGATTAAAATTTTATTTCTAATTTTCTGTGGATACAGGGTCTCACCATATTGCCCAGGCTGGTCTTGAACTCCTGGCCTCAGGCAATCCTCCCACCTCAGCCTCCCAGAATGCTGGGGTTACAGGTGTGAGCCACCATGCCTGGTGACTGTTGATATTATATTAGTAACAATCTCAATTAGGTTTTTAAAGCAAAGATGTATGTCAGGTTTTTTTAAAGCTGAAAACATGGAAAACAAAAGGATAGAAAAAGATTCAAATAGATACCATAGAAATGGTGATCAGAAGAGAACAGGAGAGGTTAATATTTCCATCAGACAAAATAGACTTTTAAAATGACTTTTAAAAAGACTAGAGGAAAAGAGGGACATTTTTTCATGACAAAAGGGTGAGTTAATCAGAAAAATAAAACTACAATGAACATATATGTTCCTAAAAACAGGAGACTACATACATGAAACAAAAACTGACAAAACTGAAGGGAGAAAATGACATTTCAACAATAGAAGTTGAAGATTTCAACACTCTATTCTCAAAAATTTTAACCACTAGACAGAAAATCTGCAAGGATATAGAAGATTTAAACAACACTACCAACTAGTCTGACTTAACTGATATTTATTGAACCCTCAACTGATAATAAAATATATACTCAACGTGCAACATTTTCTAAACTAAATAATATACTAGACCATATGGCAAATCATAATCATTTTTAAAAGTAAATCATGCTAAGTAAATTCTCTGACCACAATGAAATTAAATTAGAAATAAAAAACTGAGGAAATTTGGGAAATTCAAAAATATTTTGAAATTATTCAACACATTGCTAAATACTCCATGTATCAAAGAATACATTATAAGAGAAATTATAATGTATTTTTAAATTTTACTTCCTAAAAATAGATATGGGATCTGGCTACGTTGACCAGGCTGGTCTCAAACTTCTGGCCTCAAGCAATGCCCCTATCTCAGCCTCCCCAAATGCTAGGATTACAGGCATGAACCACCACACCTTGCCTACAATGTATTTTTAATAAAAACAAAAAGTTTTTGAAACAGCTAAACATGT
Source organism: Cheracebus regulus (assembly GCA_963574635.1). Lineage (NCBI taxonomy): Eukaryota > Metazoa > Chordata > Mammalia > Primates > Pitheciidae > Cheracebus > Cheracebus regulus. Next base: position 2,695 of record CAUYQU010042281.1, read on the forward strand.
TTTTAGTGAGAAATTTCTAGCTTTAAATGCCTATAGTGCTAGAAAAGAATAAAGATCTAAAATCATTTGCTAGACTTTACCAATGAGGCCATCTAGTCCTTGGCTTTTCTTCATTAGAAGGTATTGGATTACTATTCAGTCTCCTCACTGGTCATAGGTATGTTCAGATTTTCTATTTCTTCATGATTGTCTTAGCCATGTGTGTGTTTCTAGGAATTTTTTCATTTTGTCTGGGTTATCCAATTTATTGACATACAACTGTTAAAAGTACTCAAATAATACTTTCCACTACTATACAATTCATAGGAATGTTCCCTGTTTTATTTCTGATCCTAGTTATTTCAGTTTTCTCTCTTAATCAACTAGCTAATGGTTTGAAAATTTTGTTGAACTTTTCAAAGAATTAACGCTTAGTTTTACTAATTTTCTCCATTATTTTTATTCTCTAATGTTAATCTCTAATATTTTTCTTTCCTTCTACTAGCTTCAAATTTAGTTCCTTCTTTTCTAGTTTATAACAACTTAGCATGAAGCTAAGTTGTTGACTTGAAATCTTTTATCTTTTTTAATGTAAACACTAACAGCTATAAAATTACCTGAACACTGCTTTTGCTGCATCCCATAACGCAGCACAATTACGAATATATTGTATTATATAATTGCTTTTAAGATCTATTAAGAGAAGAGAGTAAAAGAAATGTGCATTTATACTGCCTTTTATAATTACCTTTTTTGTTTGTTTGATTTGGGAATAGAGTCTCACTTTGTCACCCAGGCTAGAGTACAGTGGAACTATATCAACTCACTGTAACCTCTGCCTTCCAGGTTCAAGCAATTCTGCTGCCTCTGCCTCCTGAGTAGCTGGGACTACAGATGCACATGACCATGCCCAGCTAATTTTTGTATTTTCAGTAGAGATTGGGTATTGCCATGTTGGCCAGGCTGGTCTCAAACTCCTGACCTCAGGCAATCTTCCCGCCTCGGCCTGCCAAAGTGCTTTGTTTACAGGCATAAGCCACTGCACCCTTAATTAAAAATATTTTTTTTTCTTTTATAAAATGCAATTTCGAATTTTCATGTGGATTTACTTGCTTCAGCTTGAGTAACTTTCTTTGCAATTTCTTATATGGTAGATCTAGGAAGGGCTTTATTTTACCTTTATTTTTGAAAGATACTATTACCAGGAATAAAATTCATGACTGACAGAGCTTTTGTCCTTTGAGTACTTTCAGTATATCATCCCACTGCCTTTATATCCTCCATTGTTTCTGATGAGAAGTCTGCTGTTAATTATTGTGGTACCCTTGTGACACACAGTTTTTCTCTTATAGCTTTCAACATTTTCTTTCACTTTTAGCATTTTTACTATGATGTGTCTGTTTGTGGACGTTTGCATTCATTCTATTTACATTTGTTGAGATGCTTGCATGTATAATGTTTATTCAAATTGTGGATGTTTTTAGCCATTATTTCTTTGAATATTTTTGTGCTTCTCTTTCTCCTCACCTTCTGGTATTCTCATTACATGTATGTTGGTGCACTTAAAGGTGTCCTAAATTTCTCTGAGGCTCTGTTCATTTTTCTTTTCTTTTTTTTTTTTTCTTGAGACAGAATCTCGCTCTTGTTGTCCAGGCTGGAGTGCAGTGACATGATCTCGGCTCACTGCAATCTCTACCTCCCAGGTTCAAGCACTTCTCCTGTCACAACCTCCTGAGTAGCTGAGATTAAAGGCACCTGACACCATGCCTGGCTAATTTTTGTACTTTTAATAGAGATGGGGTTTCGCCATGTCGGCCAGGCTGTTCTCAAACTCCTGACCTCAGGTGATCTGCCCACCTCAGCCTCCCAAAGTGCCAGGATTACAGGCATGAGCCACTGCACCCAGCCTCTGTTCATTTTTCTTTGATCCATTTTCTCATTCTATGTCTTCATTTTATTTTCTTATTCTATTTCCTAGTGGGAAGATGGAATTGAGGTTGCATAATTTTCTAATTCTTCTGCCAGCTGAAACTTATTTAGACCTCCTAATGATATTTTTTTATTTTGATTATTATATTCTTCAATTCAGAATTTACATTTGGTTCCTTTTGTGATTTCCTTTATTGATATTCTTTATTTGATAAGACATTATATTTTCCTTTACTGCTGTGAAAATACACACACACACACACACACACACACACACATACACACACACACACACACATATACTTGTAAGGCAGAAGTTTCACAACAGAAAAACAGAATGGTGGTTCAGATTATCCCCACCAACTCTCAGTTGAAGAGGCAAAATTCCTAGCCTCATCTATTTATTAATTTATTCATGAGGGATCTTCCCCTGTGACCCAAACACCTCCCATTACTGAGATCAAACTTCAACATGAGATTTGGAGGGGACAAATATTCACACTATAGTAACATGTCACTTTTGCACCATCATAAAGTGAGAAATTGTTAGTCTACATTGTTAAGTTGGGGACCATCTGTAAAAAGTTCATTGGAACAAGTCTGTTAAAAATCATGTTCACACTGATACATGAAGTATATAATTATCATACATCTAGTATCATGTCATACTCAAAAGATATATGGCTATAAATTTTACAAAAGGAGGCTGCAGTTAAAAAATGCTTAATTTACTGTTGATAGTAGGTGAGAAAGAGCTGTTTATATGCCTTTTTTCTACCAGCTTTATGTTTGTTTAGAAGGTATAGTTAGCTATTTGTATTCATCTGTAAAAGCAGGATGGAACAAATATAGAAAACTTTGAGTAAGAGAGACACTTTTGGAAAGGGCAGTATACTAGGAATGTGAAAAATGTATCCATACTAATGGCTACTCCTAACTCATATGAATCAGGTAAAAGAAGGTCCAAATAAAAATCAGTGCTAGGGAGTGAAGGTCAGACCACAGACTCAATAAATGGAATATTCAACAGAATTTCAAAATGATAAAATACCCAAATTACATAATGAGAAAGAATAAAAACACATATTGAATCCTCTTCTCCTAGAAGATGAAATATATTGTTTTAAAAATGAGTTACTCTAATAAGATATTTATAAGTAATACATAAATATATAAGAAAGGTAACAGACAAGTTAGATGTATAATAGACAACAGATTAAATACTGCTGAATAAGCATAATTTAAGGGGATTATATCATTAAATTTATCCCAAAAATTATTTAATTGACCTACCACTTTCTAATACACCTCTGTTACTAAAAATTTAAACAGCTTAGTAACCATGGCTCTGGGTCATCTTGATATCATAATGTGGTTCAAGTTACGGCAACCTTCTGTTTCTTTGATTGTATTCCCTTCTTTCAGGACAAGTAAAAATGTTAATAGCATAATAAAGACCATATTGTCCAATTACCAAAACCTTGAAGCGGCAACAATGTCAAAGAATTACAAATAAAAGAAATAAGAATTTTTTTGAAAGGCAACTAAATTTGAGAAAATTCTTTCTGTAAGTGAATTCAGTACATTCACTGAGCTTGTAGGCAAGGAAATATTCTATGGATGCCTTCTCTGCTTTTAAAAGTTTAAGCTGATTTTTAAATTTGTACATACTTGGTTTGTAACTTTAGCAAATACTTTGAAGTGTTTTATTATGTTTGCAAAGGGATTCTGACTTCCAACTTAGAAATGCCAAGATTGCATGATGATAGAGTTTCATTGCAAGGCCTCCAGAGATCTTTCAAGACAATCCTTAATGACACTACCAGGATGTGCAATGATGCATAAAGGAGTTGTGCTGGGTTAATGCCCAGGGAATCTGTTGAGTTCAAAAAAAAAAAAAAAAAAGTCAAAGAGAATCAATACGAAAAAGATGAAACTGGAAATAAAAAATAGGAACATGAGACTAGAAAGCCAACTTTTATATAACTGTGTTTTATAAGATTTATAAAATCATTGCAATAACAAAACCTGAAAAATATTTAGAAAATTATAACTTCACTTATGATTATAGATGCAATTAAATGTTAAGAAATAGAATTAAGTAGTCTGTCAAAACAATAATAATCTAATAAGGGTATATTCACAAAAAGAAGAAAGCTATCAATATAAATTATCACTTTATAGATTTTTAAATACACTGGAATAAAATCATAAAGGATTATTATTGATCTTTAAAAAAATTAATCTAATTCATGATCCCACAATGGTATCATGTTTTATAGCTTGATTTAAGCGCTTAATTTTTTTTGAAGTTTATCAACAGCTCATGTACCAGATATGGTATAGGTGCTGGTGATAAATGCTAAACAAAAACAAGGTTCCAGACAAAACAACCTTGGCTCCCTGCATAAACTAGAGGGTGCTAATTTTGTACTGAGTACAGTGTCAGCCATATCACACAAGTTGAATTATGTTGATACCTTCATGGCATTCATTTCTGAACAGTCTATTTCTATTTTCATTTTGTATTCAATCCAGGGATAAAATACACATACTATAATTTTTCAGGGGTGACAAAGTCTCTCCATAGATTACTTAACATGGCAGCTACCAGCTTACTCAAACGATCAAACTTAGTTTCACTAATGCAAGGACCTGTACTTAAATGTTTTCTGACAATAAAACACGACATACAAATAAACTACAAAGTATTCTTCCCCAAAATGTTTAATCTAGACCTAACAGAGCCTCTGGACTCAAATTCCCTTGTACAGAATATACAACAAAGAGAACAAGGCTAAATGACACTATAAAGAAAGAAATCTAAACACAGCAGACAACTTTCCTGGGCTAGTCAAAATTTAATGTCATTTTTTAAGAATGAGGAGAAATGTTCTAGACCAGTAGCTCTCTTAACCCTCGTTGGTATCAGAATCACCTGAAGAAATAATAAAAAACACAGAGGCGCAGGCTTATAAGCTAGGGCTTAAGCCTCTGTAGTTTTACTAAGTTCCACAGGTGATTCTAACATCTACCAAAATATGAGAGCTTTCATTTATAGGGTTTCCAGGCTACAATATACTGAAGAGAGATAACCAAATGCAATTCAGAATCTGGAATGGATTTCTCCTTTAAATATGAATAGCCATAAAAGATGGTTTGGGGGCCAGTGAAGAAATCTGAAAATGGAATGATATTACAGAATTATGAATACTTTCCTTAAGGGTAATTATGGTACTATGGCTATATGATATTGTCTTTATATTTGGGTGATACCCATGCTGATTAAATAAAGGGTAAAGTGTCATGAAGTCTAAAACTTATTCTCTATGGCACAACAAATATACAAAAAATAAACATGGCAAATTGTTAACAATTTTGTATCTAGGTGGGGGTATATGATTGTATATTTGACTATTTTTTCAAAACCCACAAGTATCAACTAGGTTCACCATCGTTTATGGGCAATATTTGTGGTATCCCAGAGCAATTACAATAGTAACATCAAAAATCATTGGTCATTGATCACCATGATGGATATGTAACCATGAAAAAGATGGAAATATTCTGAGAATTACCAAAATGTGACATAAAGACACAAAATGGACACGTGATGTCTGGAAAATGACTCTGATTGTCTTACTCACTGCAGGGTTGCCACAAACCTTCAAATTGCATAAAACACAATAACTGTGTGCACAATTAAGCGAGGTATGCCTGTATCTGGTAAAGCATTACATAGGGAGTATATTGTGAACATGACAACTACCCTATCTTCCTCATTCAAAGACTTTCTCACAAGAATTATCTTCTCTGAACTCTACTGTATTTAGAGTTGCTATGAAACACCCCACATTCCTTACACTCAAAGGATTTCTCAGCAGTATGACTACTCTGATGTTAAGCAAATCCCAGGCCATGATGAAAGTTCTCCGTACATTCTTTCATGTTCACAGAATTTCTCATCAATATGAGTTCTCTGGTGTTGAGTAAATTTTTCATACACAGTGAAAGCTTGTTCACACTCCTGATATTCATAAATTTTCTATTATGAGTTTTCTAATGTTGAGTAAGCTGATCATCCACAGCATATGCTTTCTCACATTCCTTACATTATACGGTTTCTCACCAGTATGAATTTTAACAAGTTGAACAAGCTTTGAGCTACAACTAAAGGTATTCCCACATTCCTTACATTCAAAGGTTTTCCTACTGTTATTAATTCTTTGATGTGCAGTGAAGACAATACTAAATCTAAAAGTTTTCCCACACTCCTTACATTCATGGAGTTTCTCACTAGTATGGATACTCTGATGTTGAACAAAGTTTGAGCCACTGCTAAAGGCCTTCCCATATTCCTCAGATTCAAATGGCTTCTCACTAGTATGAATGACCTGATGTCAAGCAAGCTGTGTCAGAAAACTAAAGGTTTTTCCACATTCTTTACATTCAAAGGGATTTTCACCAGTATGAATTTGGTAATGTTCAATAAGTTGGCAATGATATCTAAAGATCTTCCTCCACACCTTACATACAAAGAGTTTCTCACTAGAATGAATTTTCTGATGCTGAATAAGGTTTGAACCATGATTGAAGCCTTTCCCACACTCCTTACATTCACATGGTCTTACACAAGCATACATACTCTGATGTTGAACACGGTTTGAGACACGATTAAACGATTTCCCACATTCCTTACATTCAAGATGGCTTCTCACCTGTATGAATGTTCTTATGGCGATTAAGCTGGGTGGGAAGACTAAAAACCTTTCCACATTCCTTACATTCAAAGGGTTTCTCACCAGTATGAAATTTCTGATGTCGAATAAGTTGCATATGAAGTCTAAAAGCTTTCCCACACTCCTTACATTCAAAGGGTTTCTCACCAGTATGCAATTTCTGATGTCGAATAAGGTGCATATGAAGTCGAAAGGCTTTCCCACATTTCTGACATCCAAAGGGTTTCTTTCCGGTATGAATACTTCGATGTTGATTAAGATTTGAACCACGACGAAAGAATTTCCCACATTCCTTACATTCAAAGGGTTTCTCACCTGTATGAGTTTTCTGATGTTGAGAAAGTTGTAGGTGAAGTCTAAAAGCCTTCCCACACTCCTTACATTCATAGGGCTTCACACCAGTGTGAATACTCTGATGTTGAACAAGGCTCGAGCCACGATTGAAGGCCTTCCCACAGTCTTTACATTCAAATGGCTTGTCACCAGTATGAATTCGAGAATGTTCAATAAGTTGGCAATGATATCGAAAGGCCATCTCACATTCCCTACATACAAAAGCTTTCTCATTGGAATGAATTTTCTGATGCTGGATAAGATGTGCACCACGATTAAAGCCTTTCCCACACTCCTTACATTCATATGGTTTTACACCAGCATGAATACTCTGATGTTGGATAAGGTTTGAGCTACGATTAAAGGCCTTCCCACATTCCTTACATTCAAATGGTTTTTCACCTGTGTGAATGTTCTTATGGCGATTTAGCTGGTTGAGAAGACTAAAGGCCTTCCCACATTCCCTGCATTTAAAGGGCTTCTCACCTGTATGAATCTTCTGATGTCGAACAAGCTTTGTCAGAAGAGTAAAGGCCTTTCCACATTCCTTACATTCAAAGGGTTTCTCACCTGTATGAATTTGCCAGTGTTCAATAAGTTGGTAATGATATCGAAAGGCCACCCCGCATTCCTTACATACAAAGGGTTTCTCATTGGAATGAATTTTCTGATGCTGGATAAGATGTGCACCACGATTAAAGCCTTTCCCACACTCCTTACATTCATGTGGTTTTACACCAGCATGAATACTCTGATGTTGAACAAGGTTTGAGCTACGGTTGAAGGACTTCCCACACTCCTTACATTCAAACAGTTTCTCCCCTGTGTGAATGTTCTTATGGCGATTAAGCAGGGTGAGAAGACTAAAGGCCTTTCCACATTCCTTACATTCAAAAGGTTTCTCACCACTATGAAATTTCTGATGTCGAGTATATTGTATGTGAAGTCGAAAGGCTTTCCCACATTCTTTACATTCAAAGGGTTTCTCCCCAGTATGAATGCTCTGATGCTGAATAAGATTGGAACCACGACTAAAGTATTTCCCACATTCCTTACATTCATATGGTTTATGTGTATTGTGAACAAGAGAAGCACGAGGAGTGTAAGTAGGCAGTTTTTCATAGTTGATCATCTTCTGATTGATATATCCTTCTTGATATCCCTGTAGTCCCTCAAACCTTCTACATTCTGAGTCATTTCTAAAATAAAAGGCCTCAAGGCCAACAGTTTTACTTATTTTCTTTATAACCTGTTTGGGTAAATTTACTTCAGAGATATCATTTTCTGAAGATACTTTCTCAGGTCCATATTTTGACTCCAAATCTGAAAGAAATGAAGAAAGCAAACATATTTTATTTTCCTATAGCACACATGCATACAAAGTACTTTCATCAGCTGAAACCATCAATTCAAACCAATAAAACCTTTACTGGTTTTATTAGCCAAAACCAACAAAGTTGGTAGATAAAACCTTTCTCTATCACTCCTATCTAAACTGTATCACTCCTCATCCCCAATGAAACTTTACCGCACCCTCCACTAACCATCACACTCAAATCCAAAGAAGAAATCACAGACACCAATGACACTGTTTGCACCCCAAAAAAATCATGATGCTACATAACAACCCTACTGGACACACCCAGAATCAAAGCCAAAATTTCCTATCTAACTACACCAGGGAAAAAATGCTATATCCTAGTAAAAGAATTCAAAATAATTACATTAAAGAAGCCAAGTGAGATACAAGAGAATTTAGAAAAACAATACAAAGAAATGAGAAAAAAAAAAAAAAAAAAAACCTCAGGATAAGAAGAAATTTAGCAACTTAATTATAAAAAAAGAACCAAACAGAAATTTTGAAACAGAATAATTCATTGAATAAAATATAAAATACATTTGAAATCTTCAACAACAGACTAGATAAAGTAGAAGAATCTCAGAATATAAAAGCAATTCTTTTGAAATATCCTAGTCAGACAAAAATAGAAAAAGAAAAAAAGAAGAATAAACAAAGCCCCTAATGGGACATCATAAAACAGCCAAATATTTGAATTTTTGAGATCCCAGAGATGAAGAGAAAAAATAAAGGAAAGAAAATCTACTTAATGAAATAATAGCTGGAAACTTTCCAACTCTAGCAAGAGATGTAGATATCCAGATACAGGAAGTTCAGAGATACCCAAAGAGATACAACACAAAAAGTTCTTCTCCATGGCACATTATGGTCAAAATACAAAAATCAAAGATAAAGAGAGAATACTAAAAACAGCAAGAGAAAAGCATCTAGTCACTTACAAGGGAACTCTCATCAGACTAACAGTAGGCTTCTCAACAGAAAGCAATGGGAGAGAATGAAATGATATATTCAAAGTGCTGAAAGAAGAAAATTGTCAGTCAAAGGTACTATCCTCAGCAAATTATCCAACATAAATGAAGAAGAATAATCCTTCCCAGATAAGCAAAAGCTGAGGGTAGACCAGCCCTGCAATATATGCTTAACAGTCCAAAGATCAACAAAATAGACACACAACTAGCCAGATTAATAAAAAAGAAAAGAGAGAAGAATCAAACAGATACAATAACAAACTATATCACCACCAATTCCACAGAAATACAAACTACCATCAGAGATTACTACAAACAACTCTATGCATATAAACCAGTAAACCTGGAAGAAATGGACAAATTCCTGTATAGGCCTAAACCAGGAAGAAGTTGAAATCCTGAATAGACCAATAACAAGGGCTGAAGTTGAGGCAGCAATTAACAGCCTACCAACCAAAAAAGGCCCAGGTCCAGATGGGTTCACAGCCAAATTCTACCATATGTACAAAGAGGAGCTGGTACCATTCCTTCTGAAACTATTCCAAACAATCCAAAAAGAGGGAATCCTTCCCAAATCATTTTATGAGACCAACATCATCCTGATACCAAAACCCGGCAAAGACTCAGCAAGAAAAGGAAACTTCAGGCCAATATCCACAATGAACATAGATGCAAAAATCTTCAATAAAATACTGGCAAACTGATTGCAACAGCACAGCAAAAAGCTTATCCATCACAATCTAGTAGGCTTCATCCCAGGGATGCAAGGCTGGTTCAACATACACAAGTCTATAAACCTAATCCACCACATAAACAGAATCAAAGACAAAAACCACATGATTATCTCAATAGATGCAGAGAAGGCCTTTGACAAAATTCAACAGCCCTTTACTCTAAAAACTTTCAATAAACTAGGTATTGACAGAACATATCTCAAAATAATAAAAGCTATTTACCACAAACCCACAGCCAATATCATACTGAATGGGCAAAAATTAGAAGCATTCCCTTTGAAATCTGGCACTAGGCAAGGATGCCCTCTCTCACTACTCCTATTCAATATAGTATTGGAAGTTCTAGCCAGAGCAATCAGGCAAGAAGAAGAAATAAAGGGTATTCAATTAGGAAAGGAGGAAGTCAAATTGTCTGTATTTGCAGATAACATGATTGTATATTTAGAAGACCCCATCATCTCAGCCCAAAATCTCCTGAAACTGATAAGCAACTTCAGCAAAGTCTCAGGATACAAAATCAATGTGCAGAAATCACAAGCATTCCTATACACCAATAACAGACTAAAAGAGAGCCAAATCATGAGTGAACTCCCATTCACAATTGCTATAAAGAGAATAAAATACCTAGGAATACAACTAACAAAGGATGTAAAGGACATCTTCAAGGAGAACTATGAACCGCTGCTCAAGGAACTAAGAGAGGACACAAACAAATGGAAAAATATTCCATGCTGATGGTTAGAAGAATCAATATTGTGAAAACGGCCATACTGCCCAAAGTAATTTATAGATTCAACACTATCCTCATCAAGCTACCTATGACCCTCTTCACAGAACCGGAAAAAACCACCTTAAACTTCATATGGAACCAAGAGAGTGCCCGCATAGCCAAGACAATCCTAAGCAAAAAAACAAAGCTGGAGGCATCATGCTACCTGACTTCAAACTATACTACAAAGCTACCATAATCAAAACAGCATGGTACTGGTACCAAAACAGAGATATAGACCAATGGAACTTAACAGAGACCTCGGAAGCCATCTACAACCAACTGATCTTTGACAAACTGGACAAAAACAAGCAATGGAGAAAGGATTCCCTGTTTAATAAATGGTGTTGGGATAACTGGCTAGCCATGTGCAGAAAACAGAAACCGGACCCCTTCCTGACACCTTACACTAAAATTAACTCCAGATGGATTAAAGATTTAAACATAAGATCTAACACCATAAAAACCTTAGAAGAAAACCTAGGCAAAACCATTTAGGACATAGGCATTGGCAAGGACTTCATGACTAAAACACCAAAAGCATTGGCAACAAAAGCCAAAATAGACTAATCAGATCTAATTAAACTCCAGAGCTTCTATAAGCAAAAGAAACAATCATTAGAGTGAACTGGCAACCAACAGAATGGGAAAAAATTTTTGCAATCTACCCATCTGACAAAGGGCTAATATTCAGAATCTACAAAGAACTAAAACAGATTTACAAGAAAAAAAACAAACAAGCCCATTCAAAAGTGGGCAAAGGTCATGAACAGATGCTTTTCAAAAGAAAACATATATGAGACCAACAAACATATGAAAAAATGCTCATCATCACTAGAGAAATGCAAATCAATACCACATTGAGATACCATCTCACACCAGTTAGAATGGCGATCATTAAAAAATCTGGAGACAACAGATGCTGAAGAGGATGTAGAGAAAAAGGAACACTTTTATACTGTTGGTGGGAATGTAAATTAGTTCAACCATTGTGGAAGACAGTGTGGCGATTCCTCAAGGACCTAGAAATAGAAATTCCAATTGACCCAGCAATCCCATTACTGGGTATATATCCAAAGGATTACAAATCATTCTATTATCAAGACACATGCACACGTATGTTCACTGTGGCACTGTTTACAATAGCAAAGACCTGGAACCAACCCAAATGCCCATCAATGATAGACTGGACAAGGAAAATGTGGCACATATATACCATGGAATACTATGCAGCCATAAAAAACGATGCGTTCGTGTCCTTTGTAGGGACAGGGATCAATCATGAAAATTGTAGAAAAATTTTTTGTAGCATTTTTTCATATGTTTGTTGGTCTCATATATGTTTTCTTTTGAAAATCTGTTCATGACCTTTGCCCACTTTTGAATGGGCTTGTTTGTTTTTTTCTTGTAAATCTGTTTTAGTTCTTTGTAGATTCTGAATATTAGCCCTTTGTCAGATGGGTAGATTGCAAAAATTTTTTTCCCATTCTGTTGGGCTACAAGAAATGTAGATAATGTCCCATTCTGTTGGGCTCCGGATAAATGTAGACTTTTATCTACATTTATCTACATTATCTACAAGGGTAAATGATGGCTTCCCCCTGCCTGCTTACCCTCTCACTTACCTGGATACCATCTGTTTGTTTCTTTCCTTATAACCATCCAGGGCTCTTTCTCTTGCTCTAGTAAGGTAATCACATCTGGTTTAGAAATGGAACTTCCTGATTAAAAGAAATGACACATACAACATTTTTTAATATAATTTTTTTTCAAATGTTGAGAAATGCTGAGTGTATGATTAATGAGAAATGCTGAATGTATGATAAAATATATTGTTTGCTAAGAAAAACAATGGCAAGGAAAACCTAGCCGCTCCTTCCCCCACTGCCCCTAAAAGTGGAAAACTACCTGGGGCATTCTAAAGTGGCAAGACAGTATATGTATATCACACACCGGTTAAAACAATTCTTTAAGCATGGGCTATGTGACCCTGCCCCGTGGCTCCCTCGTGGAGAATACTTTTTAGTTTGTCTGTGATCAGTGGTAAGCAGGCACCAGCTGCCTACCTAATTTACCTTGGTTCTATGAGAAAACACAGGACACCTGCTGTTAACAATAATCACCTGTTCAGAGATACGTGGTCAGAGATCTGCTGGAGGCCCTTATGCCCAGAATGCTGTCAGCCCCTTAAGGCTCTCAACTCGGAAGGCTGTTGGCCCCCCGAATAGCCCCACTTTGCTGTTCTCTCTGGGTGTCTGCTTCCTAATGCCTTCAGCATCACCCGGGTGGGGTCTCTATGGCCGAGCCGGTCTCAGTATTCAAGTCTTTGAAACTTGGTTAAACTTATAATAAATTACAAGTCAAAACAATATTGAGAAGAGACTTCAGATAAGAGTGAGAGGTTGAGTAAGAGAACTCTATGTTAGAAAAGGACTTTCTTTCATTTAAACTCAGAATCTTATCCCTGGAAAAAAGGTATAGCTGAGTGGCTGAGAGCAGGAAACTTCAAGCCAGACTGCCACGTTCAAATCCTGTCTCTGCGGCTCACTAGCAGTATGACCTCAGGTAAGTCACTTAAACTCTGTCCTTCGGTTTTCTGAACTCTAAAATGGGGATGATATAATATCTATTTTATATTGATAGTAAATTTTACATTGATAGTATTTTATATTGATACGATTGATACTAAGACTAAACAAGTTAATATGTGTAAAACACTTCTAACATTGCCTGATATACAGTCACACAAAGTCAAGAATTATTACATTTATTGTAATTTATTTTGCATCCTTAGACATATACAGCTCATCCAGTATATTCACTCAATGAAAATACATACACTTCATGGCCTGAAACTTTCAAGTACAAAACAAGTAACAGAATGTTTGTTGAAGGCAATGGAATGCATTCATTCACTTTAGTGTTAAATGAATTCTGTCAACCCAATCAGTATATGTAAATCACAGATATGTTTGTTTGTTTTTGTTTTTGAGACAGGGCCTCACTCTGTTGTCCAGGCTGGAGTGCAGTGATGGGTACAGCTCACTACAGCCTCAACCTCCCAGTGATCATAGTGGTTCTTTTGGTAGAAAAATTCAAGACACTCTTCTCCTTACAGGTGGATCAGAAAAACAAAAATCAATCAATAAACAAAGAAAATCTACAGTAATTCTGACATCAAACATAATATGAAACCTGGTTCTTGGACAATAACTTTATGACTGTACATAATATGAAATCATGTTCTTGGACAATAATATGAAACCATGCTCTTGGACAATAACTTCCCATAGTCATGAAGTTATTGTTTGAAGAACAAATAACTTCCCATAGTCATGAAGTTATCGTTTGAAGAACAAATAACTTCCCATAGTCATGAAGTTATCGTTTGAAGAACAAATAACTTCCCATAGTCATGAAGTTATCGTTTGAAGAACAAATAACTTCCCATAGTCATGAAGTTATCGTTTGAAGAAAAAATA
>CAUYQU010042283.1:0-18084 GCA_963574635.1 Cheracebus regulus
TGGCTCCTCTGCCGGGAATCTCCCGGTCTGTGGGCTACAAAAATTCGTCGGAAAGTGCGGCGTCCACTCGTTCTCTGCGCTTTCACTGGGAGCTACATTCCTGAGCTGTTGCTAATCGGCCATCTTGGATCTCTCTCCCCAGTTTTGCCTTTTCTTGGACTTCTTATAAACAGAGAGCTATGTTATGTACTCTGTGTAAGATTTCCTTCACTCACCCTTATGTTTGTGAAAGCCTGTGTTGTGTGTAGCAGAAACTACACTCTTTTTCATTGTTAAGTACTATTTCATTGTATAACTATACCACAGTTATTCATTGCACTGTTGTGGGACATTTGGATTATTTCTAGTTGTTTTTATCAGTGTTATTGAATTATAGTTTACATAAATAAAATGCATGCATTTTAAGAGTACAATTCAGGCCAGGCGTCGTGGCCCAAGCCTGTAATCCCAGCATTTTGGGAGACTGAGTCGGGCAGATCACGAGGTCAGGAGTTCATGACCAGTCTGGCCAACATGGTGAAACCCCATCTCTACTAAAAAATACAAAAATTAGCTGGGCGTGGTAGCACATGCCTATAATCCCAGCTACTCAGAAGGCTGAGGCAAGAGAATTGCTTGAACCAGGATCCGGGAGTCAGAGATTGCAGTGTGCCAAGGTCGTGCCACTGCACTCTAGCCTGGGCTACAGAGTGAGACTCCGTCTCAAAAAGAAAAAAAAAAAAAAGAGTACAGTTCAATGAGTTTTGGCAAATGTTTCCCAGGGGTGAGGGCAAAGAAGATTCCAAAAGTGAAACTGCTGAGGCATGGAGTATAGTGCCAGACTGTTTTCCAAAATGGTAGAAACAGGCCAGGTGTGGTGGCTCATGCTTGTAATCCCAGCACTTTGGGAGGCCGAGGCGGGCAGATCACTTGAGGTCAGGAGTTTGAGACCAGCCTGGCCAACATGATGAAACCCCTTCTCTACTAAAAATATAAAACTTAGCCGGCCATGGTGTTGACTGCTTATAATCCTAGCTACTCAAGAGGCTGAGGCGGGAGAATCACTTAAACCTAGAAAGCAAAGGTTGCAGTGAGCCAAGATTGTACCACTGCACTTCAGCCTGGGCGAAAGAGCAAGACTCCTTCTCGAAAGCGAAATGGTAGAAATAATTTGTCCTCCCACCAGCAGTGAATAAGAGTTCTGGTTGCCCTTTGCCCTCACCTGCATCAGTGTTGCTGGTTTGAGTCGCAGCCATCCTGGCGGGATGCCGTGACATCCCGTTGTGCTGTCAGTTTGCAGTGGCTCTTGTTGTGCTTCCTCAGCCCTCTGGACCACCCTAATGGCCGCTTATCACACAACGTAATATTCACATGCTTCCACAGTGGGTGAAGTGTCCCCAGCGTCTGACTGGCTGAAAGATCCCCTAAGCTCTGTCCCTTCCCTGTCCTTCACCTCACAGGTGGTTTTTCCCCATCATCGGCCACATGGGCATCTGCACATCCACAGGAGTCATTCGGGACTTCGCAGGCCCCTACTTTGTCTCGGTGAGTCCCCATTGTGCTCCCCATGGAGGGTTCCAAGGCTTAAGTGGAAAGCTGTCCTGTCTTGCCTGCAGGCAGGCTTCCTGTCTCCCCAGACCCAGGAGAATTCAGATAACCTGCAGTCCTGGCCCTGGCCCTCTGCCCCTCCTTCACCAGTGTTTGACCCCTTTCCCCCTTCTCTTGCCTCCAGGACAGGCCGGGAGGGCAGTGTGGCCAGAAGGATTCTTAAGTAACTGACCCAGCCCTTTGTCCCCACCCCTGGGGTACCGAGACATGGGTAGGGATTAGAGGCAAGAGTGGAGAGTCAGACCATCCAGGAACCACATCTCTGGACCTTCAGAAGGTGGGAGTCAAGGTCGGGGGACAGGGGAGGCTGATCCGGTTCCCTGGGTGTGGCCATGGAAAAGAGGGGGTGGGGCTTTAGAATGAACCAGCTGTGTTCTCAGGTCTGTTCCCTGGGGATGTGACCAAGACTGGTCCAGTGGGCTAGTTGCAGAGGAGCATGCATCATTCTGCTGTTTCCAGGTGTCAGAGGCTGGACTGAAGGGATGTGGTGGCACCAACCTGTTTATATTAATAGTTGTCATGATCATCTTAACACGACAAAGGTCTGTCACTTTGCACTTAAAAATACTTTCACATCCATTACTTTGTCATATATTTTTATGGCAATTAATCTTTGACCAGGTCTGTCAGCAGGGTCTCCCTGATCTGAACCCAGAGTCTGTCCCTGTGTAACTCCTGTACCCCAGGTCTAATGTGATGAGTCTAGGACTTCACTGCAGTGTCTCCCTCACAGGAAGCCCCTCTGGGCCCAGTGTCCCCTCCCTGCTCTGAATGCAATCAGACTGTTGGGCACGGAGATGGGCTTCATATGGGCCATCACTGTTGAGTCAGGAGACCAGTCAGACCATGATGGAAACTTCCTGCTGCTCCTCAGAGATCAGAGAAGACTGATCACAAAACTTGGAGAAAATGAGGCCCAGAGAGAGCAAGAGAATTTCTAGGTGCCACACCGAGGAGCAGTGGCTGGATTGGGCAGTGGCAGCTAGAGTTCCAAGTCTTTGTCTCTGATGTAGTGCTCTATGCACTTGTGCCACACTACCTTCTTCCTGCAGAAAAGCCACTGGCTCTTTAGATGCCATGCCAGCCCCGGGGCAGGGACCAGGCCCCACTTCTGACCACCTCTGACATTCCCTCTTCTAAGTCACTGCACTTCAGCCACCAACCCAGGTTTATCCTCTGGCCTGAATATAAGTTCCTTACTGACCTCTGCTCTTGTCCCTCAACAGGAGGACAACATGGCCTTTGGAAAGCCTGCCAAGTAAGTGATGAACACCCATGTGACTGGCCCTAGAGGCAGGTTTCTCCTGCCCGGGCGGGCCAGGCCTTCTAGAGCACAGCAGGAGCCAGCATGCTGAGGATAGAGTACTGGGGGAGGGACAGCCAGGGTCCACCAGAGCATAGCAGCCCCATAAAGAGCACCTGCTGCACCAGCCCCTGGCTAGGACCTTTACTCGTAGACCTTCTGGGCCTTGCCACAGCTCTTCAGGTTTGTGCTTTCAACTCCATGTCAAGGGTGAGGAAAGGGAAGGGACTTGGTCAAGGTCACACAGGAAGTGGCAGAACTGGGACTCAGGTCTGTTTCCCTCCAGACTCACTTTCTTGCGCTTTGGAAACAAGTGAGCCATGGAAGGTAGAGGAGAGGCATTGTTTGGACCTCTGCTGGAAAGTTCTGGTTGGAGAGAATAAAAACAGTTAAGCCCTCTGGGAGCTATTGCTGGTTTGGTTTGGGATGTTTGGTCTTCATCTTTACAGTCTGGGTGCTCACTTCAGCTGTGGGCCTGGTGACAGTGCCTCAGTCATCAGTGTCCTCAGGTGACCTGTTGCCCAAGGCTGCACTGGAGGAAGGACTGGGCCGAGGAGGAGTTGGTGTCCCACACAGCCGAGATGCCCTGGAACAGAGCTTCCTCAGGCAGGTGGTAGTGTAGTTCAGGAGTCTCTGGGCCACCAGGTGTTCATTGCCAGGCTGCTTTTCAAGGACATTTTTAAGGGCACCATTTTCCAAGCAGTAGTCCCTAAGTGGCCCCAGTCCAGGCCATGGTCTCTAGACTCCTCTACCAAGCCATTTCCCTACACAGCAGCCAGGGGGCACCCTGACCTCCCAGCTCTCCCAGGCCTGAGACCTGCCGGGCACTCTTGCTTGGAACAGCAATTCTCATCCACCTTTAGATTTAGGGGCTTTAGCGCCATCAGCTTCCCTCCCATTCAGCCTGGCAAGCTGCATGGGAGACTGGGGGAGAGTGCTTGCTGCTGAGTAAACTCCTCATGTGATGTGGCCCCACCTGCATCTCCAGCCTCAGCTGCCAGCATTCCATCACCGCGTTTCTCCTTCCACAGTCTCCAGGAGGGCTCAGTCACTTCTGTTCTGGGACACACTGCACAGTTTTATGCCTCTCACTTTGCTTAAGTTGTTCCCTCAGCCTGGAATTCGCACCTCTTCTTTCTATGCCTGTCTAACCCTCTTCCTTCAGACCGGACCCAGGTGTCACCTCCAGGAAGCCTTCTCACACCCCTTAGTCCGTTCTGGCTGCCATAACAAAATATCATCGACTGGGTATCTTAGAAACAACAGAAATGTATTTCTCACAGTTCTGAAGACTGGACAATCCTGGTGCAGGTGCTGGTAGAGTCAGTGTCTAGCGAGGGCCTGAGTTGCCTTCCCACTGTGTCCTCACGTGGTGGAGGCAGTGACGGGTCTCCCTCGGGCCTCTTTTATAAGGACACTGATCCCATTCATGAGGGCTAATCACCCTCTTGGTCCTAATCACCCCATGACCTAATCACCTCCCAAAGGCCCCACCTCCTCATACCATCACCTTAGGGGGTAATATTTCTTTTTTTTCTTTTTTCTTTTTTTTCAATAAAGACGGGGTTTCATCATGTTGGTCAGGCTGGTCTTGAACTCCCAACCTCAGGTGATCTGCCCGCCTTGCCTCCAAAGTGCTTGGATTACAGGCATGAGCCACCATGCCTGGCCTAGGGGGTAATATTTCAACATATGAACTTGATGGGGACACAGACTTTCAGAGCATAGCACCCCAACTTTGTTCTATATCCCCCCAGGATCCCCCATGGCACCAAGCAACTCACCCTGTGTAACAGTTGTCTGCTACACAACACTTGCCCCAGATCTGGCTCAGTGCATACCTCAACACCCAGCTCAGGCCCGGGCACAGGGCAGGCCTCAAAGATCGTGCTTAGAGCTGAGGGCACAAGGGAGCCGAGCCAGAGTCCAGAGCCCTTTTCTCCCCCTAGGTACTGGAAGTTGGACCCTGCTCAGGTCTATGCTAGCGGGCCCAACGCATGGGACACAGCTGTGCATGACGCCTCTGAGGAGTACAAGCACCGCATGGTAGGTGGACTGGGGTGGCGCCAGCACTCCCCAGTCGGGAACCAGGAGGGAGGCTCCCCCACAGCCCAGCTTGACTAGCCCTTCTGGTGCCTCCAGCACAATCTCTGCTGTGACAACTGCCACTCGCACGTGGCATTGGCCCTGAATCTGATGCGCTACAACAATAGTACGAACTGGAACATGGTGACGCTCTGCTTCTTCTGCCTGCTCTACGGGAAGTACGTCAGGTGAGCTGCCCTCCTACCCACCTACCTACATGCTGCCCAGGGGCTGCTCTCCCAAGGATCCTAGAAAGACCATTCCTGGCGTCCATTCCTGCTGAAGATGCCAGTTGGAGCCGTGATGCCATCCAATAGATGCCAGTTGGAGCTGTGGTGGCTCTGGAGTGGCAAGCGGAGGGCCTGGTGGAGAGGGAGGTGGCTGTGCTGAAGTCCAGTTCCACCTGGGCCCCAAATGCAGCTCTGGCACTTGGCCGCTGTGAGACCATGGGCAACTGCCGTGGCCTTTCTGAGCCACAGCTGTCCTTGGTGAAATGCAGGCAATGATTCTGACTCCTCAGGGAAGCTTCTACAGATTTCCTGTGCTCCAGTAAAGCAAACAGATAGATCCTCACAGAATGACTGCCCCCACAGGTCCCTTCCCAGGCAGAGAGGTTGAGTGAGTCACCCATGGTCCCCACAGCATGGCCACAGCAGAGTCCAGACTTGTGAGCCAGCGTAGGTTGGTGCTGATCTGGCCGCCTCTCCAAGCTCTCTTCTCAGCATGTTCATTAAGAGCTTCTGAAAAGAAGGCTTTTAGGGGGTATTTTTAAGTCCTGCAGGACCTTCAGAAGTCCCCTGAGAATAACTGTGGTCACACAGAGGTTGAATCCAGGCCCCTGGCTCCCAGCAGCTTGGCTGCAGCCACAGCACTGTGCTGACCCTTGCCAGCCCCAGGCCTCCCAGTAGTCCCCATTATGAGGGCCATGGGCAGCAGGCACACGTGACTTCCACACCCAAACTGCAGTTCCTGGTCCTCTTGCTGGAGACTTCACCCCAGAGGTAGGTGGCTATAGATAGAGCCAGTGAGGCCTAGAAACGGCGAGCATGTCTTCTGTTCCCAGCCAGCAAGGTGTCAGTAAATCTCCACCGGAATGTGGAGCAGCCCCTGCCCAGGACCATAGCTGGTGATCCCCCATAGTGGGCACCAGGCCCAGCCTGCTCCCTTGATTGGCCAAGTTTGGGGTGAGGGGGTGGGTACAGGGTTTTCCTTAGGGATGGCAGCCTCGTTGGAGTCTGTGGGTACACAGGGCTCTGGGCCCCACGCCTGCTCACTGGACCCCACCCACTTGTGCTCTTTCCTTTCTCTTTGTCAGCGTCGGGGCTTTCGTGAAGACCTGGCTGCCCTTCATCCTTCTCTTGGGCATCATCCTCACTGTCAGTCTGGTCTTTAACCTCCGGTGATGGCTGTCCATTGGCCCTGCACCCACCAAGGTCCCGAGGAAACAGCCGCCATTCCCTTTTGGTTCCAGATTTTTTTCTCCTCACCCCAAAAGGCAGGGTTGGGCCTGCTGTTGTGAACTGGGGGTTGGGGCTGGCAGGATGGAAGGGCTGAGGACCAGCATGAGGTGGGGTTTGCACCTCTCAGAAGCACCTTGTCCCCTCCTCCCCAGGCCTGGAGGAGGAGACCCCCTTTGTTCCTCTGTTGAAAAGCTTTGGCTTTCCTCTGTAGAGCTGCTCCCGCCACTGCCTGCTGGGCTCCTGCCTCAGCCCAGCGCCCTGTACAGAGAGGGGAGGGCATTTAGGCTCACCTAACAAGGTGCCCTGGGGCCAAAGCTGGATTGGGAGCCTGTCCTGTATTAGCTCTGGTCCCAGCATGGGGTGAGGTACACTTAGGAGTCTCTGTAAGTGAAGCTGCCCTGGAGGCTTCCCCACTGGCCTCTAGAATGGCCGAGGAGGGCTGGCTGGGCCCCTTTGTCAGACTTCTGCTGGCAGCTACCCAGGGTACATGTGTGCCCATCTGGCATCCTCCAGCCTGTGCAGTTCCCTCTTCACTCTCCCAGGGCCTCCCAGCATTGGGCCCATCTCCCTTTGCAGTTTGGAGCTGGAGAGGTGAGTAGAGCTGACAAGCGCCAGAGTGACCCTGTAGAGACAGCAGTGTAGACAGCGCAGCCCCAGCCCCAGGTATGGGCCTCACACCGGTGATGGCTCCCCTGGGTCCAAAATATGCTGGTAATGGCCCCCCTGGGTGGCCTGTCAGCACAGCCAGTGCCATCAGGGAGCTGGAGGGGCTGTCCCCACGTGACTGCAGCTCCCCCTTTTCTCTCATTGTCACCAAGGCCCTGTGCCACCCGCCTCGCAGCCCTGCTCCTTGGATTCCTTTGGGAAGGGCTCCCTGGGCAGGACAATAAAGAGTTTTGGCTCCAGTTGCTGCCCTGCCATTGTTTTCTCCCTCTCCGGGCGTCCCTTACTCCTCAGCTCATAGTGTCTTGGTATTCTTGGGACCCTCTGCCCCCTGACAAGGGTCTGGTTGCCTGCGCCATGGTTGAGTCTGTGTCCAGTGCTTGGAGCCGTCAGCGTCCCTCAGGTATATCCCATCCCTGCACAGTTGGGAATTCCCTGCCATTCTACATCCCCCATTCCAAAGCTTTCCTCTTGAGGCAGGTGAGCATTGAAACCCTTCCATCGTCCTTGTTGGGAAGGACTTGTAGGATTGTCGTTAGGGCTGAGTAGGGCCTGCACTGCTGTCCCCACCGCCCCCAGGAGTGCAGAATTAGGGATGAGCCAAGAGCACGGCCAGCCTCTGGCCCCTGTATCCGTCCAGCCCTCTCCTGCCTCCGATCCTTTGTGCTTCACCGTCCCCCTCATGGCAGCCCTGCCTAACCAAGGCCCAGCTTAAAAGCCGCTTCCTCCCTGAACCCTTTCCCAAACCTGCCCATGCATCACTTCAGTTGGATTAGCCAAGGATTTGGTCTCTGTCCTGAAGGTGGCCCTGAGGACATGCTCTAGCAGCTGGCCGTGGGGTCCTGGGCCAGGCGTCTGCCAGCTCACGCCAGACCCTGCAGTGCTGTGGTCTCCAAGCCTGGGACTTCTCCAGGGCAAGGCAAAAGTGCCCCCTCCCCACTTTGGAGCAATTCCATTTTCTTTTCTTTTTTCTTTTTGAGACAGAGTTTTGCTCTGTCACCCAGGCTGGAGTGCAGTGGCGCAACCTCGGTTCATTGCAACGTTCGTCTCCCAAGTTCAAGTGACTCTCATGCCTCAGCCTCCCGAATAGCTGGGATTATAGGTGCCTGCCACCATGCCTGGCTAATTTTTGTATTTTTAGGAGAGACGGGGTTTTACCATGTTGGCTAGGCTGATCTTGAACTCCAGGTGATCCACCCGCCTCAGCCTCCCAAAGTGCTGGGATTACAGGCATGAGCCACTACACCCGGCCTCAGCAATTCCATTATCAAAAATGTGTTTTGCATATTGGGTCCATCCAAGAGTTGGTTAAGGGGGGCAAATTCAATACTGAAGACAGCCACAGCAGAATAGATAGAAAAATGGTTTAAGGCCCGTGTTAGCCTAGCAGAATTTAAAATTTGCCTTGGGGAAACAGGACATAAAATTGTGCCATAGAAGTCACCAACAGGGTCAGCCACAGTGTCAAACACCTGTAATCCCAGCCCTTTGGGAAATCAAGGCTGGAGGACAGAGGGAGCCCAAGAATTTAAGACCAGTCTGGGCAACAAAGTGAGACCCCATCTCTACAAAAAATAAAATTAGCTGGGTGTGATGGTGCTTACCTGCAGCCCCAGCTACTCAGGAGGCTGAAGAGGGAGGATTGCTTGAGCCCAGGAGGTCAAGGGTGACAGAGCAAGGGCTTACTCTGTGCTAGGCCTTGTAATAAAATATCACCTTAGCCTCACAACAACCCTACAACAAGGTAGGTGCCATCATCCCATTTTACAGATGAAGAAGTAAGCAAAGAAGTAAAGTGATTTGCTCCAGGTCACGGAGGTAGGAACAGTGGAACTTTGGTTGAAACCCGGCAGCTGGGCTCCAGAGCCCTGCTCAGAGCCAGCTTGTGCAGTGGCCTCACTGGAGCGCAGGAGTGGAAATGAGAGGTGCTGTGATGCCACACTAGAATGGAAGCTCTCCTTCCAGCAGCAGGCCCTGAGATGGCTATTGTCCCCGCTTCATAAAGGAAGAGTGAGGGATTGTCATTGACCCCAGGCCACAAGGGAACCGTGCAGCAGATTTTAACCCAGATCTGCTGGCCTCTAGGACCCTGCTTCTTAACGGAGGGACATTGCCTAGAGACTGGCTGCAGCGCAGGAGCACTGAACTCTGGATTAGGCTGAGCTGGTCCTGGAGCTGGGGAAAAGCATTCCTGCAGGGGGCACAGAAAGCCCAGGGGAGTTGAGGGGACAGGAAATAGTCCATAGCTAAGGCTCTGCAGGTATATGTGATGAAGGGAGAGAGCCAGAGTTAGGGCAGCAATCCCAAGAAGTCCTAGGCTTAGAGACCAGAGCAGTGCAGGGTCTGGGGTGAGCTGGCACAGCTGAGGGCCAGGCTGTCCTGGAAAGTGGTGGGGCTTCTGTCTCAGGACGTGTCTAAAGGAAGCTGGACTAGTTTGGATTTGTGCGAATGGGCCCAAGGGATGGCCTGGCTGTCTGCTGGCAGCTTCCAAACCAGAGGATGACAAAAGTATATTCAAAAGCTGTGCAACAAAGGGCCGGAGGGGCTGGGTGTGGCCACAAGGAGGTGGGAGAAGAGGAAGAAGCTTTGAGCAGGGACTGAGACCGACGGCAGAGACAGACAGATGGGAGGGAGGCTTGATCGAAGTGGACAGCACCTGGAGGCGGCAGGAAGCAGCAGGCCAGGGGCCAGGACGTTGGGGGCTGGTGACAGAGGAGGAAACTTGGGAACAGGTTTCAGGTGGGGAAGAGGCCAGATGATTGCAGGTTGAGACGGCAGGAGAGATGGCTGGAAGTATCGGCGTCAGGGAGTCACAGCATAGGAAGGACAGGAGAGCAGAGAAAGGAAGGGAAATTTAGAAACCCGAAGAGCAGACAAAGTTGTTTCGTGCCTTCCAGGAGGGAGGGCTGCTGAGGTGGGAGAGGGGCAGAGAAACATCCTTGGGAGGGGTGCCAGGACCAGGATGGCAGGAAGGGGTCAGGATGCTGTTGGCCACTCTCCATTTTGAGGACCTTCCACAGTGGCTGCTTAATGAGTGCTGCATGTGTGGGTGCATAAATGCATTAATTAGGAGTCTGCGGGAGGCCGGGCACGGTGGCTCACGCCTGTAATCCCAGCACTTTGGTAGGCTGAGGCAGGCAGATCACCTGAGGCCAGGAGTTTGAGACCAGCCTGGCCAACATGGTGAAACTCCGTCTCTACTCAAAATACAAAAATTAGCCAGGCATGGTGGCAGGCACTAGTAGTCTCAGCTACTCAGGAGGCTGAGGCAGGAGAATCACTTGAACCTGGGAGGTCGAGGGTGCAATGAGCCAAGATTGTGCCAGTGTACTCTAGCCTGGGCAACAGAGCAAGACTTAATCTCAAAAAAAAAAAAAAATGTCTGTGGGGATCTCACTGAATTTTAGTGAAAACCCTCTGAGGAGGAATTATTACCCTCATTTAACAGATGAGAAAAATAAGATTGGCCAGGCATGGTGGCTCATGCATGTAATCCCAGCACTTTGGGAGGCCCAGTCGGGCAGATCATGAGGTCAGGAGTTCAAGACCAGTCTAGCCAGCATAGTGAAACCCTATCTCTACTAAAAATATGAAAAATTAGCCAGGTGTGGTGGTGGCCGCCTGTAATCCCAGCTACTCGGGAGGCTGAGGCAGGAGAATCGTGTGAACCCAGGAGGTGGAGGTTGTAGTGAGCTGAGATCGCACTATTGCACTCCAGCCTGGGCGACGGAGCAAGACTCCACCTCAAAAAAAAAAAAAAAGAAAAAGAAAAGGAAGATTAACTTTCAAAAAACAAGTAGGGAAGCCTCCTCCATGGGCTGGGGTGGAGGAGGGGCTCTCTGTCTCTCAGTGGTGGTGGAAGCCGGTTCTGATGAGGGGGAGGAAGAGTGAGTTTTTTTGTTTGTTTTTTTCTGAGACAGTCTTGCTTTGTTGCCCAAGCTGGAGTGCAGTGGTGAGATCTCTGCTCACTGCAACTTCCACCTCCTGGGTTCAAGCGATTCTCCTGCCTCAGCCTCCCAAGTAGTTGGGACTACAGGCACCCACCACCATGCCCAGCTAATTTTTGTATTTTGAGTGGAGACGGGGTTTCACCATGTCCAGGCTGGTCTCAAACTCCTATTCTCAAGTGATCCGCCCACCTCAACCTCCCAAAGTGCTGGCATTACAGGCATGAGCCACCTCGCCCAGACCGGTTTTGCTTAGAATCCACCCCTTGCCCCACCTCTCCCAGGGGTCTATGAGGAACCTTCTAATCTTTAAACCACGGCCCTAGGTTCACGAGAGGGGGTTGGAGCAGGATAGCTATGGGAAATGAAGTGGACTTGGAGATAGAAAGCTTTGGTGTGGCCTGTTGTGCCTAAGATAACCCAGGAGGTTCATGGTCCTGAAGCCAATGGAATCTAGGGCCCAAACCTTCTCATCTCAGTGTGGGCAAAATCTAGGTGTAGAATGGGGTGTTCAACGGGGCTCCCCATAGACAGAGGAGGGTGTGAGACCCTCACCTTAGCACTGGAAGAGTTCAGGCCTCCTCAAACAGATGGGGCCCAGGATGGCAGAGGCGACAGAGGGCTGCTCTGCTGTCACCAGCACGTCCCAGAGGTATATGTGGACATGGAGGGCAGTCGTTGCTGAAATGGCTGTGGGCATTGGACTCTGCTGGAGTGGGGACACCTGGCACCGACTATGCCAGCCTGCACCAGGCACTTTCACTTCCCTTAAAATAGGCCCCTTACACTCTGCTCCCCACAGTTTGCATTGGAAGAAATGGAAGAGACCTGCTTAAGATCACATACCCAGTGGCAGAGCAGGGACCCTGCTCAGGGTGGTCTGACAGCAAAGGCTGCAATCCTTCCTTCCCCTTGGTGCTGAAAAAGAAAGGTTTCTAACTTGCTTTCAAAGCAAGTTCCTATCAGCTCCATTGTGGGCAGGGTGGGGCTGCTACAAATTCTGCAGAGTGGCTGCGGCCAAGCCCGGCCTCTCTAGTCAGCAGCGGGGGTGCACCCCGGGGCGCCGGGAGTCCAGGCCCGGTTTTGCATCAGGCCCTGCTGAGGTGTTTCCTCCTCCTCAGTGTGGGGCAGCTGCTGGCTGGGGTGCCTGTTGAGTCAGCCTTCTTCCCTCAAAGCTCTTCTCCCAGTCCCTGAAACTCGGCTGCCAGGGGAGCTGGAGCCACTTACGAAGGGGTCCTCCCTACAGGTAACACACTTCGGTGCCAGGGTCCCCTGCCAGGGTCCGGAGATGCAGGCACTGCCACCTGGTATCCTGAGCACCCTCCAGCACCTTGGGGTTGGGGGAGGTGGGCACATGTCTGGGACCGGAACAGCCAGACAGATGGACAGACCCTCCTCTTGACCAATGGGTCTGTCCCACGGTGTTGAAACAGCAGGAAAGACCAGACACTTGATTCTGCCTCTGGTAGGAGAGGGGATTTCAGGGAGGGGTCGCTGCTCGGGACACTGGGCTCTGATGTCCATGGCCCAGCCCAGGCCGACCTGCAGGACAGAGATAGGCTAAGTTCTGCCAAACGTTTCCCTCCTTCCATCCACACTCAGACGCACACACCTGGTGGCCCCCAAGACACCTAGGGACACCCCACAGCACACAGCCCAGTCACATGAACAGCACAAGAGGAAATACACAATGCACCCTGCACACCCCCCACATGGTGCTATCACCCAGAAAGTCACTGAACACACCACACTGACAGTATAGTCACCACACAGCATCACACTGCAGCAAGACACAAAAACACACTCAGCAACTCCGCAGCTCACAGACCCACGCTACACAGACATGCCCAGCAGACTTAGACCCACACAGCCACACCACATGGCACAGAGAGGGACGTGGGCTCATACCCCAGTCCACAGGGGAGCCTGAACTGTGTGTTTGCAAGACCCGCACCTTGGCCATAGAAGTTCAGAGCAACTGCTGCTGTTGAGCACACAGGTATTCACGGAGTAAATGTATGCGGTGCAGCCACACAGAAGGCTTTGGTTCCTGAGGGTGTCAAGAGGGATCGCTGGGGCTCGGCCTGACTCAGCTGGAAGGGGACAGAACATAATAGGCGGCAGATACAAGCCAGGACCTGCCTGCCCAGCTGCTTTCCCAGCCCCACCTGGAGCCCTGGCATAGGGGCAGGGAAGAGAGGAGGCCGCCCAGTGGGCTCAGGACATAGCCCTGGCCAAGTCATGGGCCCCTTGCCACGTCTCCATGCCCCTCAGTGCTGGGCAAATGTTTTCTTTCCGGAGTCACTGGTAGGAGAGTGGTACCTGTGCCAGCCTAGGCCTCCACTGCCAGGACCCCAGCCTGGTCTCAGGAGAGCCATGTGGCCAGACAAAGGGGCCCAGTGGCTCCAGGCAAGAGGGCAGGGCTGGTGGCAGGGGCATCCCTGGGTTGGAGGCCTCCAGGGGAGTGGGTGCGGCAGTTACCTCGGGGGAGGAAGTTGGGAGTGTGGGTTGAAGAGGAGGTTGCCTCAGACAGGAAGGCCAAATGTGCCAGGGCAGGGTGGAGGTGAAGGGTGGTGGGAGGGGACCCAGGCTGTGAGGTTCCCGGGGCTGGGGGGTGAGCAGGTGTGTGTGTGTGTGTGTGTGTGTGTTTGTGTGTGTGAGATGGGTGGTTGTATGTATGCATTCCCATGTGTGTGCAGGCATATTTCTGCATATAATCAATCAAACTTTTACCAACCATCTGTTGTGTGCAAAGTACTGGCTCTGAGGGTGACTCCCTCTCCCTGCCTCCAAGGAGCTCACAACCCAGTTAGCCGGGCAATGTGTGTGTGCAAAGTCTGTGTGATTTTTGTTTATGTACATCTTTATCAAGAGACATATTTGTCCCCAGACTTGTTCATGTATAGGTGAACCCAGCCGGGTGGGCCGATCCCCCTTGCTGTGCACATGCTGTATGCAGGTTTATTTGTTTGTTTTGAGACAGAGTCTCACTCTGTCACCCAGGCTGGAATGCAGTGGTGTGATCTTAGCTCACTCCAACCTCCACGTCCCAGGTTCAAGTGATTCTCCTGCCTCAGCTTCCCGAGTAGCTGGAATTACAGGCGTGTGCCACCATGCCCAGCTAATTTTTGCATTTTTAGTAGAGATGGGGGTTTTGCCATGTTGGCCAAGCTGGTCTCGAACTCCTGACCTCAGGTGATCCTCCTGCCTCGGCCTCCCAAAGTGTTGGGATTCCAGGCATGAGCCACCGCACCTGGCCACTGTGTGCAGGTTTAAGAATGTGTGTGCATGTCTCTCCTGGGCATGGGTCCAGGTCAGTGTCTGCAGAGGGTCCTTTGTGGGGGAACAGCTGTGTGTGTGCCTGTTTTTATGCAGGCGTCAATGTGCATGTGGGACTGTATCTGGGCCTACATGGATCCATGTGTGCGCGTGTGCTGTGTGTTCCATCGCTGCAGTTCTGTGTGACCCTACCTCAGGGTGTGTGCATGTGTGTCTCTGTGCTTCTTCCACTGTGTCCCTGAGTGTGTTCATGGGCCAGTGTATGCATCTGTGCACGAGTACCTCTCACCCCACCTTGAGTTCAGCCGTCCTGGAATGGCACCCCACCCATACTGGGGCAAGTGTTTGGGGGAGAAAAGGACTGTTGGCTCCAAGATGTGCCAAGTATTTATGCAGGGCTTGACCAGACCCTCGGTCTGCCCCCAGGAAGCTACGTGTGCCCAGCTGGGGCACGGCCCCAGCTGATGCCCCAGAGGGGCCACCCATCTCAAGAGGGACTTGGGGCTCTGCCCTCTCTCCCCATGGCGCATGGGCCAAAACCTGAGCCTGAAGGACTGTTGGACCTCAGCTTCCTGACAGAGGAGGAACAGGAGGCCATTGCTGGTGTCCTCCAACGAGATGCCCGCCTGCGCCAGCTGGAGGAGGGGCGCATCAGGTGAAGCAGGGCAGACCCTTGCCAGGGAGTACCGAGAGGCTTGAGTGGCCCCCACCCTGCTCCCTACCGACATGCTGCCTGTCAGATGTCTTTGCGGTTCTTGGTTTCGCCCTTTAGTCTCCTCTCCTCTGGCCCTGGCCAGCTCACAGCTCGTCACTTCTCCAGGCGTGACTGCACCAGCTTTCTCACCAGCCTCCCTGCCTCCAGACTTGCCTCTTGGGCCCACTTCCTGCAGCTGGTGCTCCCCAGATCTGTCCTTTTTTTTTTTTTTTTGAGACAGTTTCATTTTTTTCAGCTCACTGCAAACTCTGCCCCCTGGGTTCAAGCAGGCCCTACCTTGGGTTGTGTGCATGTGTGTCTCTGTGCTCCTTCTCCTGCCACAGCCTCCCGAGTAGCTGGGATTACGGGAACCCACCACCATGCCCAGCTAAATTTTGTATTTTCAGTAGAGATGGGGTTTCCCCATGTCCAGGCTGGTCTCAAACTCCTGACTTCAGATGATCCGCTCGCCTCAGCCTCCCAAAGTGCCAGGATTACAGACATGAGCAACCGTACCCAGGCAGATCTGTCCTTTATATCCCTGCTGAAACTTCCCTTAGCTCCCCAGCCTCTAGTGTCAAGGGCAAGCTCCCAGTAGGTCCACTGGGCCTCCCTGGTGGGTCCTTGCCAGCCCCCATCATCTTCTCTTCCACTGTAACCCCCACCCTACACATACATAAAGTGACCCCCTCCAGCTACTCAGGTGCTCCCCAGCCCCTGACACACCCTTCAGTTCTAAGCTTATGCTGGTACTTCTTCCTGGAAGAGCACAGTGGTAGAAGAGCATAGGTGTTATAAGCAATGTTTAGGGACAAACACTTCCTAGCTATGTAGCCTTGGGCAACTCACCTAACCTCCTTGAGTACCACGCTCCTCTCCTGTAAAATGGGGCTAAGGAGTCCTACTTCATTTATTTAAGAGGAATTGGACAGGCACAGTGGCGATGCCTATAATCCTAGCACTTTGGGAGGTTGAGACGGGAGGATTGCTTGAGCCCAGGAATTCAAGATCAGCCTGGGCAACACAATGAGACCTCATTTCTACAAAATATAAAAAATTAGCCTGGCATGGTGTTATGTGCCTGTAGTCCCAGCTATTCAGAAGCTGAGGTGAGAGGATTGCTTGAACCCAGGAGGTGAGGCTGCAGTGAGCTGTGATCATGCCACTGCACTCCAGCCCGGGCAATGGAGCAAGACCCTGTCAAAAAAATAAAATAAAAAGTATAATAATTATTATCCTTCTCTACCTGGAGAATTCCAATTTGTCTTTTAAGAAGCAATTCAAGGCTGGGCACGGTGGCTCATGCCTGTAATCCTAACGTTTTGGGAGGCTTAGGCAGGTGGATTACTTGAGTCTAGGAGTTAGAGACCAGCCTGGGCAACATGGAAAAGCCCCATCTCTACAAAAAAATACTAAAACTTAGCTGGGCATGGTGGCCTGTACCTGTAGTTCCAGCTACTCGGGAGACTGAGGTTGGAGGATCACTTGAGCCTGGGAGATGAAGGTTGCAGTGAGCTGAGATCGTGCCACAGCTCCAGCCTAGGCATAGAGCAAGACCCCATCTCAAAATAAGTAAATAAATAAAGGTGATTCAAATGTCCCCTTCTCTGGGAAGCCCTCCTGGATTCTCACAGGCAGAGCTGGCTCTTCTTCCATCACATCATCTAGCTCACTATAGTGTACTTGTCTCTTCTAGACTTGGTCTCCCCAGCAGCCTGAGCTCCTCCATAGCACAGATCAAGTCTGATGTGCTGTTGGGTCCCTGGCCTCTGGTCCCAAGCCTGGTACCATGTGGGTGGTAGGAATGTTGCTTGGGTGAGTCATGACAGCCACACCCTCTCCCTTCCTCCAGCAAGCTCCGGGCCTCACTGGCAGACCCCGGGCAGCTGAAGATCCTGACAGGGGACTGGTTCCAGGAAGCACGCTCCCAGCGGCATCACAATGCCCACTTCGGCTCTGACCTTGTTCGAGCCTCTATGCGCAGGAAGAAGAGCTCCAGGGGTGAGAAGAGATCCTCCCGGCAGGGCAAGCCGTGTGCCATCCAGGGCACTGGCTGTATGTAGACAGGGAGAGAGGGCCCAGAGCTCCAGTCCTGGCTGCCCCCAGTACTGTGTGTCTTTGAGTGGGCAATGCCCCTCCATGGGCACGGGGTGGGTGGGCATCTCCAGGGCCTCTCCCAAGTCACAGCCAGGCTTCCTGAGCATGGGGGTTCACAGAACTTCTCACTTGCCCCCCAGGAGACCAGGCTCCAGGCAGTGACGGGGAGGCTGAGGCTGCTGTGAAAGAGAAGGAAGATGTGCCAGAGCCCAGGTGAGGAGGGGTCTCAGGGAGGGGGAGACCATGCCCACCAGTCACCAGGGTCCCTCCTTCTGAGAGTGTCCTTTCCCTACTCCTAGGCTCTTCATTGATGAGGCCCCCCAGGAGAGGCTCAGGGAGACTGAGGTAAGAGTGAATGAGCCAATGTGTGAGTACAGTGTCCCTGGAGAGGAGGTGGAATGTGTGGGGGGCAAGGGGGAAAGGTCCCAGCCTGGGAATGGGGAGACCCTGGACATGTCTCTTCCTGTGTCTGCACCTCAGCATCTCCTGGGTCGAACAGTGGTATGAGCCTCTAAGGGAACTTCTGAATCTGGCTGTTAGGGGTGAAGTGGGGTCGGGCATGGTGGCTCTCACCTGTAATCCCAGCACTTTGGGAGGCTGAGGCGGGAGGATCGCTTGAGCCCAGGAGTTCAAGACCAGCCTGGACAACATAGCAAAATGCCCCCCATCTCTATAAAAAATTAACATAAGGCCAGGCGCAGTGACTAACACCTGTAATCCCAGCACTTTGGAAGGCCAAGGCAGGCAGATAACCTGAAGTTGGGAGTTCGAGACCAGCCTGACCAACATGGAGAAACCCCATCTCTACTAAAAATACAAAATTAGTCGGGCGTGGTGGCACATGCCTGTAATCCCACGCATGCCTATTCAGGAGGCTGAGGCAGGAGAATCACTTGAACCCAGGAGGCGGAGGTTGCAGTGAGCTGAGATTGCACCATTTCGATCTCCAGCCTGGGCAACAAGATAGAG
>CAUYQU010042284.1:0-76782 GCA_963574635.1 Cheracebus regulus
TATTGGTTGGCTGCTTATTTGTTATTTTCATCCCCTATTCCTTCCTGTTTCCATTGTTAAGCACAATTATTGGCATAAAAGAGGTTTTTAATACCCATTTTTAGACTGTATTCTAGCCTGGGCAATAAAACAAGAATCCCATTCTCTCTCCCTTTCTCGCCTTCATTGTTTTTTTTCTTTCTTTTGCTGTTTCTTTCTCCTTTTCTCTCTCTAAAAAAAA
Source organism: Cheracebus regulus (assembly GCA_963574635.1). NCBI lineage: Eukaryota > Metazoa > Chordata > Mammalia > Primates > Pitheciidae > Cheracebus > Cheracebus regulus. Next base: position 221 of record CAUYQU010042284.1, read on the forward strand.
AAAAAAAAAAAAAAAAAAAAAAAAAATCCTGCCAACAAAAAAAACGGAAGACAACTCTAAGTACTTGAATATTAATTTCCTTACTATATGAAAAAGTATAGATAACTGGGATGCATACAATTATTTTTCCATGTACTATCCAAATTTTCAACAGAACTACAAGGTAAGCTCTCTATCAAACACACAAAGCCAAGTTCTAGAACACTCACTACTGAACAAAACAAATTCACTGTTCCCTTTTTCTTTGCTAATATTACACAGTATTAGTTATTATGGAAAGAAAGACTATATACCTACATCCAATATTTAATATTTGTAAAAACACACCTAATACGAGTTACTTATCCCATTTCCATACTTCAAGACTTGAGAGACCTGTATCATATCAGATAGAGTGCAATGGTACGTGATCATAGTCCACTGCAGCCTCAAACTCCTGGGCTCAAGTAATTCGCTCGCCTCAGTCTTCCAAGTAGCTAGGACTACAGGCTGGCTACCATATCCAGCTATAGCAATTATAGAATTTAATGTAGATTTTTAAAGTTTTTTTGTGGACTTACAGTAAGGTGTTTAGCTACTAAAAGTATCAGAGATTCCTGTGATCCCTATCCATCTAAGGCCAAGAATAGAACAACTTTAAATAGACGCCATACTCACTCACAGATCACTTATGCGGCATTAGGTATCTTCAAAAATAATTAGAAAACAAAACTGATCAAAGTGAATATAATAAAGCTCATTCACTAAAATACATAAACTTTGCTTATAGACCTCTTTTCTATACTAAAATTTAGCCAACTTATCTAGTCTCAGCCCAGAAGAGCTTAATACAGGAACAGTGAGACAGAGACATTACTAGTGGCACAGTGAATGACAGCATGAAGAGTAAAAAGGAATGTAGATTTTAATAGGAGGGAGTGTGGCACAGGCCTGTAGTCTTAGCTACTTGGGAGGCTGAGGCAGGAGAATCACCTGAGCCTAGGGGTTCAAGGTTGCAGTGAGCTATGACTGTACTACTGCCCTCCAGCCTGGATGACAGACACCCTGTCTCTAAAAACAAAAACAGAAAAAGACAAAAAGGAAGCAGAGAGGAAAGGAAGAAGGAAGGAAAAAAATAAAACTGACTTAGAAGCAGCATGAAGGAACAAACATCCTTGCATTTCAATAGCCAAGTATACTTTTGTAGGTTGAATGACCCTAAGTCATTAAGAAAAAGCTAAATTAAGCCGGGTGCGTTGGCTCAGGCCTGTAATCCCAGTACTTTGGGAGGTCAAGAGACTGAGACCATCCTAGCCAATATGGTGAAACCCCGTCTCTACAAAACAATACAAAAATTAGCTGGGTCTGGTGGTGCGCACCTGTTTGCAGTCCCAGCTACTCAGGACACTGAGGCAGGAGAACTGCTTGAAACTGGGAGGCGGAAGTTGCAGTGAGCAGAGATCGCACCACTGCACTCCAGCCTGGCACCTGGTGACAGAGTGAGACGGTCTAAAAAAAAAAAAAAAAGAAGAAGTTAAATTAAGCTTAATATAACTGAGTGGTCCTCAAAGTGTGACCCTTTTAGCAGTATTATCAGCATCATCACAGGTCCTTCTCCAGCCCTACTAAAACATATCAACTCCAGAGTTAGGTCCCACCTGTTTAGTCAAGCCCTCTGAAGTGATTCTAATATTGGAAATCAGATACATTTCAGGAAATTAAGATACATTTTAGAGAAGCCCCTCTAAAACAGCTGAATAAAATTGTGCATTCTTGAAAGGCTTAATCTTCAGTTGCCTAGAAAACATATACATGTGGAGCACTAGTCAGATAATATTTAAGATTATAATGAAAATATTCTAAAGTGAATCAAGTAAACAAATCTTACAGACCACAGACTGTACTAAATATGATACAGTTCATAAAACTATTTTCCCGGTGTTTCTCAAACTTTAGCCATGATTTTCACCTGCACTGTTTTTCTCTGAATCCACTCACTTGGATTTAAAGTTTTTCTTTAAATCTACTCACTTTTCTTAAAATTTAGCTTTTTCCTACACACACACAAATTTATAAAACCACAGATTGGATGCTGTGCTAGTATCCATTTGTCCTTCTCTCAGCCCATTTTTGATAAGCTGTTTCTATGGACTTCACAACCAACTGGTTTCTGGTGAGACTGGCCCATGAGAGATATTAGCAAACACTAGGTATTAGAGAATGGGAGTAAAGAGAGTCTTTCTTCTGTGCTCCTCCCTGCTTAAGTCTTGCTCCCTCTCCAAAACTACCACTCCAGTTACAGCATTTCTTCCCTTTATTCCTCCAGTCCTAGAGAAGGTGGTAGCTTTTGCTATTATTAGTCTCTGAGTATCTTGCTATCCTGTATTTAGTCCATTAACCACCAGCGTATCTATAAGTAGACCCCTTCTTAAAGATATTTCTGCTGAGGCCGGGCACAGTGGCTCACACCTGTAATCCGAGCACTTTGGGAGGCCAAGGCGGACAGATCACTTGAGGTCAGGAGCTGAGACAATCCTGGCCAACGTGGTGAAACCCTGTCTCTCCTAAAAATACAAAAATTAGCCAGGCATGGTGGTGCACGCCTGTAGTCCCAGCTACTTGGGAGGCTGAGGCAAGACAAATCACCTGAACCTGGAAGGCAAAGATTGCAGTGAGCCGAGATCACGCCACTTCACTCCAGCCTGTGTGACAGAGAGAGACTGCCTCTCAAAAAAAAACTTTAAAAATGCTCTCTGTAGCCCTAAAGCAAAGTCTACACTACATAATCATAAATAATAAATTTAAATTCAAGGATTAAAGGAGTTAATTTTAGAATGTGAACTGGCGAAATCCACTGGGTTTTCTCTCTCCAAGAAAGAAGGGTTCTTCATTTGGCAAAACATATCAAAAATGCCACTGAGATTTAGACTAGTTAAAAATCCAATTTGGGGACTAAAAGTAAATTCAATACTACATACATGTAAGAACATTCAATGTGTAAGGTACTGTGATGTTAGCTTTTCAAATTGTATGTAACCTGAGTTAAAGGATTAATGAGTTGGGAGTGGTGGTTCATGGCTGTAACCCAGCAACGTTGGGAGGCCGAAGCAAGCAGATCACATGGGGTCAGGAATTCAAGACCAGCCTGGACAACACGGCAAAACCCAGTCTCCATTAAAAATACAAAAACTAGCCAGGTGTGGTGGCGGGCACCTGTAATCCTAGCTACTGGGGAGGCTGAGGGAGGAAGAATTGCTTGAACCCGGGAGGCAGAGGTTGCAGTGAGCCAACATCATGCCACTGCACTCCAGGCTGGACTACAGAGTGAGACTCCATCACAAAAAGAAAAAAAATAAAAGGATTAATGAAAGGCAGCTGGGGTGGGGGAAGGCTATTATGCAACACTAATTCAGAACTCATTTGTAATTAAGGACATTCTTTTCTTATAAACCTTTTCACATGAATAACCAGAGGTATCTTTTCAATATGGCCAACTCCTTGTCATTTCTATATATCCTTCCTTCTTCATATACAAAGCTCTTTTCCTCCTCTTAGTTTTGACTTCAGTTCTGTTCAACTCCCTTTTCTTCACATTATCCAAAGCAGTATTCAGGTTATAAAATCTCCTTTCTCAAATAATCTCACTGTATCTTTAACCATAAATATCAAAAACAGTCCATCATCAGTTTAAAGGTTCTGGAATCCTATTCTCCCAGAACACACAGCTGTCTGGATTTCCATCTGCTCCCTGTATTGTGCTGAAGCCAGTCATTGACCCTTACTTTTCTTCCAGGGTTTTATACACAATCTCCTTACCCATTTAACTCTCAGAGATTAAAAAATACCGATTTCTTTCCATGGCTTTTCTGGCCATTAAAAACAACAACAACAACAACAAAACCTATTTCTTATAAAACGTCTTAAAAACTAAATAGTAATAACATACATCATTCTTATCTTTTAGTTATTTCTAGTTTTTGAAAAATATATCTGATCTAACATTTCTTATTTTAATAAAATTTCTCACGTCAGGCGCAGTTGTCATCTAGGAGTTCAAGACCAGTGGCCAACATGGTGAAGCCCCGTCTCTACTAAAAATACAAAACTTAGCTGGGCGTAGTGGCAGGCACCTGTAATCCCAGTTACTAGGATGGGGTGAGGCAGGAGAATCGCCTGAACCTGGGAGGCGGAGGTTGCAGTGAGCCAAGATCATGCCACTGCACTCCAGCCTGGATGACAGAGCAAGACTCCCTCTCAAATTAAAAAAAAAAAAAAATCCTCTATCATAACTTTAACACTTATTTCCATGAGGCAAAAAAAGTAACAAAGTATTCAAATCCTAATGCAGTCATAGTGAATCTAGTTTCTTTTCTCCTCCCTCTGTCATCCAGGCTGGAGTGCAGTGATACAGCGATGGCTCACTGCAACCTCCACCTCCTGTGGCTGAAGTAATCTTCCCACTTCAGCCTCCCAGGTAGTTGGGACCACAGGTGCGAACCACCACATTCAACTCATTTTTGTATTTTCTTGGTAGAGACAGGGTTTCACCATGTTCCCCAGGCTGGTCTCACATTCCTGGACTCAAGCAATCCGCCTACCTTGGCTTCCAAAGCACTGAGATTACAGGCGTGAGACACCGTACCTGGCCCTGAATCTAGTTTCAATCATCCGAATTTAACATCCAAATCTAAGATATTATTGATTATATTTTATAAGCCCATGTCCTTCTGCACCCAAGTTTACCCTATCCAATCAGTCCAAGTCCTCTAGCCATTTAATCTATTTTCTAGCTAAAGAATTAAAAACCTACAGTTGGCTACAAATTTCAACTTCCTTCAAAACTATCTGCCACAAATGCAGTAAGGAGAAACATGACCTGGCTTACTATTTCTAGTCATGCCCTCTGTAGAGGTGATATTAATAGATAGTTAACAGTAATTAAACCAATACAAGAAAAGGAGCCCCTAAAAGACATTTCAAACAAGCAACAGAAAACTAAATAAGGCCGGGCACAGTGGCTCATGCCTGTAATCCCAGCACTCTGGGAGGCCAAGGCAGGTAGGTTGCCTGAGGTTAAGACTTCGAGACCAGCCTGACCAACATGGTGAAACCCTGTCTGTACTACAAACACAAAAATTAGCCAAGTGTGGTGGCACATGCCTGTGATCCCAGCTACCTGGGAGGCTGAGGCAGGAGAATTACTTGAACCTGGGAGGCAGAGGTTGCAGTGAGCCGAGATCGCACCACTGCACTCCAGCCTGGCGACAGAGTGAGACTGTCTTAAAAAAAGAAAACTCAATAAAAGCTCACTGTAGTTCAACTCACTAAAAGTTACCTCCAAAATACTATCACACTTTTTCTCATGTAACATGTTTAAAAATTGGGAGTAAGAGTTTATTTCTTAAATTACATTGTGAAAAAGATACATAAAATCAAGCAAACTGAAATACCCATAGATAGAAAAGTCATCCTATCATCCTGTTTCTGACAATAAATTTTATGTGACAGCAAGACTTTAAACCAGGCTTCCCAACACAAGAATCTTTTAAAAATATGTTACAACCATGAAATAAGCTAAATAGCTACAAATAAATTTTCTTTAAAAAAAAAAAAAAAAATAGCATGGTGGCTCATGCCTGTCATCCCAGAACTGTGGGAGGCCGAGGCAGGCAGATCACGAGGTCAGGAGCTCAAGACTAGCCTGACCAACATGGTGAAACCCCATCTCTACTAAAGATATACAAAATTAGCCAGGCGTGCTAGCAGGTGCCTATAATCCCAGCTACTCAGGAGGCTGTTCCAGGAGAATCACTTGAACATGGGAGGCGAAGACTGAAGTCAGCTGAGATCGCACCATTGCACTCCAGCCTGGGTGACAGGGCAAAACTCTAAGTTAAAAGAAAAAGAAAAGAATATACAAGATAATTACAATATTTGCAATACTCTGTGCCTAATGAAAATGGTTTTGGCTGGGCGCAGTGGCTCATGCCTGTAAATCCCAACACTTTGGGAAGCCAAGGCGGGCAGATCACTTGAGGTCAGAAGTTTGAGACCGCCAGACCAATATGGTGAAACCCCATCTCTACTGAAAATACAGAAATAGCCAAAAGTGGTGGCACACGACTGTAATCTCAGTTACTCAGGAGGCTGAGGCAGGAGAATCACCTGAACTTGGGAAGCAGAGACTGCAGTGAGCCAAGAACACACCACAGCACTCCAGCCTGGGTGACAGCTAGATTCTGTCTCAAAAAAAAAAAGAGAGAGAGAATGGTTTTAATTAGTGACATCAGACCAAAGTTTTTATTTTACTTCAAACTAAGATAACTGCCTTGTCAGGTACTTCCTGGAAAATGGATACAGCAAGTGGGCTTTTTAAATCACTTATTAGAAAAATTGGTAAGTAAATTAATGTAATACCACACAAAACCTCTCATCACAAACAAAAGACCTACTTTGCATTATTAAACAATTAAATACATGAAAGTCTTGAACTTAGTCACCTAAAGGAAAAAAATCTGTAATAAGAGGCAGGAAAATTCAGAGACAATGTAAAGACCCTAAATCAGGAGATTAATTTGAGTAATAACAAACTCCAGTTTCCCACACACACAAGAAAAAGACCCTAAATCAAATAGTTCTATTTAATTTCAAATTTCAATGGCATAAATACAGTAAGGACTCAATTTTAAATAACTCCTTACTTACATACATATGCCAGGTCCTGTTCTAAAAGCTTCACTTACATTTCTCATTTAACCTCCACAACAATTTTCACTTTACAGATGAGTAAATTAACTTGTCCAAGTCAGGATAGAACAGAGATTCAAACTCAGGCTGACTCCATTACACTATATTGTTTTCCTATCAACTGTTTCCATTTCTATCCCTACTGACTGTATTAAGCATCTAGGATAAAGCAACGGACAAAATAAAAGTCAAAAACTTGGTGACTTCTGGAATAATTTAAATATTCAACCTCTAAATATCCCTCCTTTTCAAAACTGAGAACACTCCAGTCATCAGATACAAGGCAGAACATACTTATTTGGGACAAAGCATCACAAAGAAGCTACCAAAACAAATAAAAACTACTCTATTATATAAACCATGGTATAGCAAACCATGATCTGTGGGCTGGGCCAAATTCAGACCCTGGCCTATTTTTACACAAGCTAAGAATGGTTTTTACATTTGCTAAAGGATTGTTAAAAACAAAACAAAAGACAAGTTGCCATGGTAGAGCCTAAAAATTTACTGTGTCCCTTTCGGAAAAAGTTTACTGACCCTAAATCTAAGCTTCTGATGAAGGGGTTTCCTCCCCCTTTAAAAAAAAAAAAAAAGCTAAATGCCTTGGGCGCAGTGGCTGGCTCGCACCTGTAATCCCAACACTTAAAGAGAGGCCGTGGAGGTCAGATCACATGGTCAGGAGTTTGAGACCAGTCTGGCCAACACGGTGAAACCTACTCTGTACTAAAATGCAAAAATGAGCAAGGTGTCGTAGAGTGTGCCTGTAATACCAACAACTCAGGAGCTCAGGAGGCTGAGGCAGGAGAATTGCCTGAACCTGGGAGGCCGAGTTTGCAGTGAGCTGAGATCGTGTAACTGCACTCCAGCCTGGGCAAACGAGCAAGACTTTGTCTGGTGGGACAGACGGGGAGAGAAAAAGCTAAATGCAGGAACTGACTTGTAAGACAAGTTATATCTAGGAGAATTAAAGGTGGAGTCCCTTGACTCCAAACCAAGCACATGCCCCACCCCACCCCACCCCCATCCAGAAGGGCAAAAATAAGTGGTTTCCTCTCACCAGTAGGTGGCAGTAGTTCTTCCAGAGGCAAGGTTCTGGTTTGCCCATGGGCTCAAGTTTTTTGTAGTGGCTATTAAGAAAAGCAAACAGCTTGACCTCTCTAAAGAAGCTGATTTTCTGTGCCTGACAATCTGCACAAAAAGGAAATGGGAAAGGAAGACAAGAACCACATTCTCTTCAGTAACCTATTCAATCCCAACTAGAAAAATGACACCATTTGCTAAATGCATCTGGACAAAAAGGTAAAGGGGTAGGGGAGAAAGTGAAAATGATCAGCTTGCATTATTCAGGGCTATTCTTCATATTTGCTTCTACAATTCTTAAGAGTTATTACCCTTCGGTTATCTGAGCAAGACAATGAATTTGTCTGCACGACTTCAAGCAAGATGACATTTTAAAGATCAGAAGTTGGGCCGGGTGCAGTGGCTCATGCCTGTAATCCTAGCACTTTCAGAAGCCGAGGCAGGCGGATCACTTGAGGTCCGGAGTTTGAGAACAGCCTGGCCAACATGGCGAAACCCCATCTCTACTAAAAATAAAAAAAAATTAGCCGGGCGTGGTAGTGGCCACCTGTAATCTCAACTACTTGGGAAGCTGAGGCAGGAGAATCACTTGAACCCGGGAGGCAAAGGAGGTTGCAGTGAGCTGAGATCGCGTCATTGCACTCCAGCCTGGGCGACAGGGTGCGACTCCGTCTCAAAAAGAAAAGAAAAAAATCAGAAGTTAAAGAGGGAAAGTGGTAAATTTACAGCTTTTTCCAGGAGAGCTAAACCCAGAAGTCAAAACAGGAAATTACAAGTCAAATGAACATATGTAGAAGTCACAGGTACTCGGAGACTGCACTAGCAAGTTGGCCTGACAGGTACTGAGCAAACATCCATTAACTAACAGCGCCAGACCTCTCATTCTTTCTTATTCCAACTTTCTGCTATACTACCAAGCTTCATTTTTGCCCAGAAACCCTTGGACACTTAATCAAATAACATTAGTATAAAACATGCCACATCATGAAGCAAGGAGCTTCATGATGACTCAGCAGCTGCTGCAAAACATCCAGTTGACAGTCTAGGATAGCTGACAGCAAGTGGGTCCACCAAAGTCCCAATAAGGACTAAAGATCCTAAGTCCACCGAAGTCCCAATAAGGACTAAAGAAAATCCTTATTTTTAAAATAATAATTAAAAAAAGAGAGTATTCTTTTGAATACACCTGAAAAATTTCCTTGGGTAGTGGTAGTTTCTGCCAATATTAAATAGCACCTACACTGTTGATCAAGAAACCCCTAAATACCTTTAATTCCCAATTCAAAAGCTAAAATGTTTTCTTTTTTAATTAAATAGCCAGAAGCAATTTAATGATACATTATCAGGATTTAAAACAAAACTAAACAGCCCGAAGTCATATCAACTCTAAGACGACGTGGATCATAGGTGTTATGCTGCTAAGGCACCATCTCCCCAAAATTAGATTTGTATTTTATCTAAGTACATTTAAAAATAAGCTGTGATTAACTTCAGACATCTGGTAAATATTAATTCCGTTCTAACTTCTATCCAGACCATCCAATGACCTGTATTTAAAACATGTCATTTTTCTGTGTGTCACACAAGAAAATCTAAGCACTCAAAGTCCTTCATAAGAGAAAAGAAAGCATGCATGTCTAACTTTCATTCTACAGAAGGATTAGGTTAAATGGCCAGGCTTGTGAACTGAATTATAATCTTAAATCTGCTTGCAAATACCCCTGTGCTTCACAAATTTGAAAACCAAGCACTTATGTACATATCTGGGGGGAAACTGGTGGGAGTAGTAACAATGCCAAACCTTCTAACCATCAGTAGAGAACGACTTAAAATACCTGAACCACAATTCTGAGGACTCAAACATTTCCCTCAAAATAAAAAAAGAAAAAAACGAAATTAAAAAAAATCCCTTGAATCTTTACTTTTAAAAATCTGTTGATAATGACACAATTTAACAATATCAAACATGTGAAAGTGTGAAATCTTCATTAGCATCCAGAATAATCTAGTAAGTCTACCTTTAACAAGAGGCAAGTTATCAGATCCTTTTGCTACATTTTTGCTTTCCAACAAATTTAAGACACGCACTTCCCACCTCATAGATAAGTTTTTTAAGTGGCTTTATTAAAGTAGGTGTTGTAACATTTCCTTACTCAATCCTTCTAACAAGCAGTATTTTAAAAATGGAATTTTCTCGGAATCAACGATCTCATTTACAACTAGGATCATCTTTTTTTATATTTTGAACATCCAAGAGTGCATACAGTGGCTAAACTATAAGATCATCAACATTCCTGGAGTGTTGAAAGTAACTAAACTTTTAAAATACGCCCCATAATATTAAAATATTTTGTGTATGAGATCAGAGCTGGAGTCCCGGTCAACTGTGGAGAATGGCCAATTCCAGCCTCCAAAATAAGAGGTGGGGGGAGTCGCGCAGCAGAGAAAAGACGTAAGGGTGGAGAGGGACTTTCAAAATGCCCCAGTGCCACGGTTAACTATAACCCGGTTAAGAAAATCTAAGCCAATGTTCTCAAAACGAGGGACACGGGAAGGGGAAACCGAGAATTAATTCATAGGCTGAGACTAAGTTATTTCACTTTTCATATAACAGCGCCCCCAACAACTCCCCGTCTGCCCCATAGTTAAGATTCTTCGGGGCTAACCCCCTCCCCACACACACTAAAGGAGAGACACTAGAAAACAGTAAGCATAAGGGCGGTCAATCACATCTTTTCCTTTCTCCCTCGAAAGGACGTAATACCCTCGAACTCCCAATCCCCGCCAAAAAAGAAAGAAACGCGCGCACCCTAGGCCTACCATTTCTTTTCCCGCCCAGAGCCTGCCTGGGAAAGCCCCTGGCCCAGAGGGTTGGGGGAAAAGCGGCCCAAACCACACGTGTGCGCCGCAAGGCTGGGCCTGTTTCAGCCCATTTCCCGTCACCACCCCCAATGGCTTGAGCTCCCCCGGAGCCTCACTCGGGCCTTTCCTCAGGCCCTCCTGTCTGCTCCACGTGGGGCGCCGGGGCCTCGAACCGCCTGTCCCCTCCAGCCGAGTTCCCTACCCGCCAGGCCACCACGTCGTCGAGTCCCATACCTGGTGCTGTTGTCGCCCCTGCTGGTAAGGCTTAATTGGCCCCTGATGGCAACGCCGCGTCCGGATCTTGCCGCCACCGCCCCCTCCGACTCCTCCGGCTCCTGAGGCCATGGCGGAGCCTCCGCCGCTTCCCGCTCCGGGGCGGGTAAGGGGGCGGGAGAGGCAGAGGCGGAGGCCTTAGAGCGCCCCCCGCCCGGCCCCGGCCCAAAAGTCCACCCGCGCTGTCCACACAGTGGGCACAGGCACCCCAGGAACCGCGAGGTTGAGAGCAGGAGCGGAGAGAGGGTGCGTGCTGGCAGCCGGGAAGGGGGTGGCGGCCGCAGAGGCCAAGGAGCTGGCTCCGGTCCCGCCGCCTCTGCGGACCCCCGCCTCTGTGTCTGTCACCGTCTCTATGGAGATCTCCCGCAGAGGACAGCGCGAACAGCTCCCGGCGCTGCTGAGGCCTAACTCGACGGCCGGCTGGTGGGAGTTCTTCCGTCGCCCTAGCCGTAGCTGCCGTAGCTGCCGCAGTTGAAGCCGCTGGCGCCGCCCGCCTACCCCTCCCCTGTGCGCACAGCGCCCGCCCCGCCGTCGTCGTCGTCTCTGCAGCCGCCGCCGCCGTTGCGCCTATTACCGCGGCTAAGGCGGCTGCTGCGGTCGCGAGCCAGAATGTCGTCACTCACCAGCGCCCGACGCATTTGCATCATCATACTGAGACGAGCTGATAGGCAAAGAGGAAGGACTGGTCGAGCCCACCCTCTCGGCCGCGCGGCACGCTGGGAAACGTAGTTCAACGACGGAACGCGGCTTCTCGGAAAGGAAGAGGGACGGGGAGGATCTCCAGAGCGCCGCAGAGACACAAAGCCACGGGGTCCGTTTGCTGTTCTTGGCTGTAAATTAGACTCTGAAAAGGCACTTAACATAAAAACAGTAACCTTTTCCTACTCTCTTCCCTGTCGATTGGTTAAGTGGGCACGAAGTAAGCAGATAGTAAAATCAAAGACAAGAGCTAATGATTTAAGAAAGGGGGAAAAAAATCTCTAGTTGAAAAACAATGTCCATGATCCTTAGAATTAGAAAATATATACGGCTTCATTAATGTTTCTTTAAACATATAAAGGCTTTATTGCCAGACACACAGGGCTGGAATTCTGGTTCCGCAACTCTACCTATTTGACCTTGGATGAATCCAAACCGTGTGAGCCTTAGCTTCCTCCTCCATAAAATGGGAGATTTAAAATCCACCTTATAAAGATGTTGTGAGAAGCAGACATAATTATCTATGGAGAGCACGTATATTTGCAAATAGACGAGAAATGCAATGAATGATTACAATTATAACCTATGCAGTCAGCTCACATTAGAAGTGATATATTCTTAGTAATAAAAGTATACCATATTTACTCCAAATAGAAGGCATTATATTTAGGAAACCGAATAAGTGAGCTAGACTCAAAGACTGAATCCACAAAATGTATATTCTAGGAGGTGACGATTAGAAAGGTCCTGGTGATCACATAATCCAACCCTCTCAATCAACAAAAGGTCCAGAAAAATTTAGGTGGCACCATCAATGACACTGAGATGGGTAATTAAAACCAGGGCTATGACCCAACTTCTCTGTAAGAGTTGAAGACAAATAGCCAAATGATTAGGGAGGAAAAAATCTGTTGTGAAAAATTTTAGCCTTACTATAAATCTTTTTTTTTTTTTTTTTTTTGACAGAGAGAGAGAGAGACAGAGTCTTGCTCTGTAGCCCAGGTTGGAGTGCATTAGTGCTATCTCAGCTCACTGCAACCTCCACCTCCAGGTTCAAGCGATTCTCCTGCCTCAGCTTCCCAAGTAGCTGGGACTATACAGGCATGCCCAGCTAATTTTTATATTTTTTAGTCGAGATGGGGTTTCACTATATGTTGGCCAGGCTGGTTTCAAATTCCTGACTTCACTTTATCCGCCTGCCTCAGCCTCCCACAGTAGTGCTGGTATTACAGGCTTGAGCCACCGCCCCCCGCCTCTGGTCCCCCCCGCCCCCTACCGGAGACAGACTTGCTCTGTCACCCAGGCTGGAGTGCAGTGATGGCATGATCTTGGCTCACTGCAACCTCCGCCTCCTGGGTTCAAGCGATTCTCCTGCCTCAGTCTCCCAAGTAGCTAAGATTACAAGCGTGTGCCACCATGCCCAGCTAATTCTTGTTAGTAGAGACGGGGTTTCACCATCTTAGCCAGGCTGGTCTTGAACTCCTGACCTTGTGATCCACACCCCCTTAGCCTCCCAAAGTACTGGGGTTACAGGCATGAGACACTGCGCCCGGCCCCACAGCCAACCTTTGAAAGATCAAGACAAGTTTCCAAATATGATTAATCTATTTCCTTTTCTGCTCTCCTGTCCTAGCTTCATGCCTCCTTCCACCACTAACTTCCCACTAAACTCTCCAGGTATGCCTGCTCTTCCTCCTGAAGCCCACTTGGTCCTTCTTAAAGATAATTGTTTCTCTCAGGTGCTATCTTTCTCCTAGCTAGATACTTGACAGGCAGGTAAAGTAATTCCTGATAAGCTAACTCATAGGGAGGATCTGTACCTGAATCTTCAATTGGGTTACGTATAGAGGAGATTAAGCTGCAGCCACATCCCATCTGCCTCTTTACTCTATCAGACTCAAGAGTTTCCAGCACAGAACAGAGGACTGACTGGAATCAAAGCTCACTCCTTTCTTGGAGGCTATTATTTGACATGCTAGATGCCCTTCACAGCCATTCATTCATTCATTCATTCATTCATTTAGAGACAGAAGCTCGCTCTGTCTCCCAGGCTGCATGCCCAGGTGCAATCTCAGCTCACTGCAACCTCCACCTCCCGGGTTCTAGCAATTCTCTGCCTCAGCCTCCCAAATAGCTGGGATTACAGGCATCCACCACCACACTGAGCTAATTTTTGTATTTTTAGTAGAGATAGGGTTTCACCATCTTAGCCAGGCTGGTCTTGAACTCCTAAGCTTATGATCCATGCCCCCTCAGCCTCCCAAAGTACTGGCGTTACAGGCATGAGCCACTGCACCTGGTCCCACAGCCAATCTTTGAAAGGAAGAGACAGAGGAAAGAATTGGGCCAAATGTAGACAGCGCTTCAGAAATAGACGATTGGTAGAACTTGAGGAGATATGGGAACACCCACATTCCTTTTACCCTTGCTCTCAATTTTTTACCCATTTCCACAATTCTTTTATTTCTTGGAAGTAAAATAGTATTTGAGGGAACTATAATACATTAATCTCACATTCATGTGATTGAGTCATTGGAAGCCATGTCAGGCTTGAGGGCAGAAAAGGAATAAGAGGAGGAAATCTGCATTCAACCTGGACCTGGTGTTTTCAGTCAAAACAAATGGCATATTGGGAGACACTACAATTCATGAAAAGCTTGTTGCTACAATAGTCCTCTTCCACCAAGAAACGTCTTTATTTTTTCCCCATATAGTAAAAAGTGGCCAGGCATAGTGGCTCACACCAGTAATCCCAGCACTTTGGGAGGCTGAAGTGGGAGGATTGTTTGAGCCCAGGAATTGGAGAATAGCCTGGGCAACATGGTGAGACCCCATTTTTAAAAACAACAACAGGCCAGGCATGGTGGCTCACGCCTGTAATCCCAGCACTTTGGGAGGCCAAGTCAGGTGGATAACGAGGTCAGGAGATCGAGATCATCCTGGCTAACACGGAGAAACCCCGTCTCGACTAAAAATACAAAAAAATTAGCTGGGCATGATGGCAGGTGCCTGTAATCCCCAGCACTCAGGAGGCTGAGGCAGGAGAATTGCTTGATCCCAGGAGGTGGAGGTTGCAGTGAGCCGAGATCGCCAGACTGCACTCCAGCCTGAGTGACAGAGCGAGACTCCCTCTCAAAAAAAAAAAAAAAAAAAAAAAAAAAAAAAAAAATTAGCTGGGCATGGTGTCAGGCACCTGTAGTCCCAGCTACTCAGGAGGCTGACGCAGAAGAATCACTTGAACCATGGAGGCAGAGGTTGCAGTGAGTTGAGATTGCGCCACTGCACTCCAGCCCGAGCCACAGAGACTCCATCTCAAAAAAATAAAAACAACAAATATATATATATATTTTCAACCAGCTGCCAATTATAAATCAGCAAATAGGTTGCTGACCCATCTCTAATAGATAAAGAGTATCCACTAATTAAAAATGAAATACAACTTAGTCTAAGCCCAACCCAGACTGAAAAAGAGCCATCATTCATTCTTCAGAAGGTAATAATACAATTCTGGCCAAAGGAATATTTAAAGATGACATCCAAGAAGTTGGGAAGTTTTATGTAGTTATTTCACCCAACCAAAACAAAATGAGGTAACTGCTATGATGTCTATTAAAACAAATTATCACAGTCATGCACAGCATGACAATGTTTCAGTCAACTACAGACCCAATATACAATGGTGGTCCCCATAAGATTATAATGGAGCTGAAAAATTCCTTTTGCCTAGTGATACTTTCTCTATCCTAAGGTCTTATTGCAACACATGACTCACGTGTTTGCAGCTGTGCTGGTATAAACAAACTATGGTGTTGCCATTTGTGTAAAAGTAGAGTGGTACAATTATGTACAGTGCAGAATACTTCAAAATAAGTGGCTATTACTGGTTTATGTATTTACTATACCTTCTTTTTTTTTTTTTTTTTACACAGGCACTCCTTCCAATTCTTGTTGGTACTATATTATTTTAAAGTGTATTCCTGGCCAGGCATGTGGCTCACACCTATAATCCCAACACTTTGGGAGGCCAAGGCAGGAGGATCATTTGAGCCCAGGAGTTTGAAACCAGCCTGGCAACATAATGAGACCCCTTCTCTACAAATAAGTTAAAATATTAGTTGGGCAAAAAAAAGAAAGAAACATTAGTTGGGCATAGTGGTGTGCACCTGTAGTCCCAGCTACTAGGAAGGCTGAGGCAGGAGAATCACCTGAACCCGGGAGTCTAAAGCTGCGGTGAGCTATGATCTCTCACCACTGCTGTCCAGCCTAGGTAACAGAGTGAGAGCCTATCCTTTTTTTCTTTTCTTTTCTTTCTTTCTTTCTTTTTTTTTTTTTTTTTGGAGACAAGAGTCTCACTCTGTTGCCCAGGCTAGAGTGCAGTGGCACGATCTCAGCTAACTGCAAGTTCCACCTCCCAGGTTCAAGCAATTCTCTGTCTCAGCTGGGATTACAGGCACCTGCTACCATGCCCTGCTAATTTTTTTATTTTTAGTAGAGGTGGGGTTTCACCAGCTTGGCCAGGCTAATCTCAAACTCCTGACCTTGTGATCCACCCACCCTGGCTTCCCAAAGTGCTGGGATTACAGGCATGAGCCACCACGCCCAACGAGACCCCATCTTTTAAAAAAAATAAAATAAAAATAAAGAAAAGGAAGCTATTGGGTTTATTTATTTATTATTATTATTATTATTACTTGCCTGTTTGCTTGTATTATGGGGAAAGAAGGGGCACACAATGGGAAGATATTTAAAGATGTAAATCATTAGACTCTCATTAACTATGTTCTCTCTCTATTGGGAATAAAGTAATATTTAAGACGAAATGAATTAACTAATACAAGAAAATTTTGATTAACTACATATATCACTTGATTCCAACAGGGCCATATATTTCCTCTTCCTGACTACACGTATCAATGTATACTAGTCTTTGGTATATGTGTGTTTATGTACATTACATTATAGTTTAAGCACATATATATATATATATATATATATATATATATATTTTTTTTTTTTTTTTTTTTTTTGAGAAGGAGTTTTGCTCTTGTTGCCCAGGGTGGAGTACAATGGCTCAGTCTCTGCTCAGTGCAGCCTCCACCTCCCGCACTCATGCAATTCTGCCTCAGCGTCCCGAGTAGCTGGGAGTACAGGCATGCACCAACACACCTGGCTAATTTTGCATTTTTAGTAGAGGCAGGTTTCTCCCTGTTGGTCAGGCTGGTCTTAACTCCCGATCTCAGGTGATCCACCTGCCTTGGCATCCCAAAGTGTTGTGATTATAGGCATGAGTCACCACGCCCAGCCAAGGCATATTTTAAAATCAGTCTTGAATGGAAATTGAGTTTTACTGGATGAAATAATAACCAAATTTAGGAAGACAATCCCATCCTAACATTTAAGACAGTTAATTAATCAACTGAGATTAATTCATTAAAATACAAATATTTATTGAGAACCTACTATGTGTTGGTTTCTAGTCTTGGCATTTAACATGTCAGTATACAAAACTGTAAAACAATCTAAGTCTACATAGTACACTACACTTTACCATTTTACTGAGTTACACTAAAGTTTACTACTTTATAATCTATTAACCATTAGCACTTAACACTGATAATTCACCTTAAAAATGCTACACCCAGGCTGGACACAGTGGTTCATGCCTGTAATCCAGCAGTTTGGGAGGCTGAGGCAGGCAGATCGCCTGAGGTCAGGAGTTCGAGACCAGCCTGGCCAACATGGTGAAACCCTGTCTCTACTTAAAAAATACAAAAATTAGCTGGGTGAAGTGGCACATGTCTGTAATCCCAGCTACTTGGGAAGCTGAGGCAGAAAAAAATTAGCAGGGTGTGGTGACGTGCGCCTGTAATCCCAGCTACTTAGGAGGCTGAGGCAGAAGAATCCCTTGAACCCGAGACGTGGAGGTTGCGGTGAGCTAAGATCGCACCACTGCACGCTAGGCTGGGCAACAGAGTGAGACTCTATCTCAAAAAAAAGAAAAAAAAGAGAGAGATCAATTGGTTTGGTTTCATTTATTAATATAATTCATCAGTTACATTGCAAAACTGGCCTTATTAAGGTTGCAGTCTGTAAAACTATAACATTTGCAAACCTTAGTTTGCTAACACTAAGCTTCATTATTTTTTAAAAGCATCTGTAGAGAATGCTTAAGTTTATTAGACCCTAACTTACTAAGGCATTTCTTTTCTTTCTTTCTTCTTTTTTTTTTTTTTTTTTTGAGACACAGTCTCACTCCGTCATCAGGCGCCAGGCTGGAGTGCAGTGATGCGACCTCGGCTCACTGCAACCTCCGCCTTCTGGGTTCAAGCAATTCTCCTGCCTCAGCCTCCCAAGTAGCTGGGACTACAGAAGTGCGCCACCATGCCCAGCTAAGTTTTTTGTGTTTCACCGTGTTGTCCAGGATGGTTTTGATCTCTTGACCTCGTGATCTGCCCGCCTCGGCCTCCCAAAGTGCTGGGATTACAGGCGTGAGCCACCGCGCCCGGCCAGCATTTGTTTTCAAAAGGGCGCAAACCAGTTCACACGCAAACAACCCTAACATACACATCACCCTACCACCATCACCAGACAAGCACGAACTACCCAGTTTAAACCGTGACTTTGGGCCTCTTGCCGCTACTCTCTGACCAGCAAGCAGCGTCAGCAGCCCCCGGCAGCTTGCTAGAATAAAGCAGCTCTGCCATCCCAGGCCAACACAATCAGAATCTGCATTTTAACAAGATTACCAGGTTAATTATATACACATTACATTCTAGAAGCATTCTTTTAAAAGTTAACCATGCCACAGAAGTTACTAATCTGAAATTAGATTAACTTTGAAGGCACGATAATGAGGTACCTGGAGTTCTCGTAAAGATCAGGTTTAGGAATTTCTGTTCATTACTAATCTACAACAATCAACAATTTAAGAGTTGATGAACCGACAGCTTATACAGCATGTAGATGTTTTCCTTATTTTTCACTCTGTACCTTTCCCCTTTACCACAAACTAGCAGCAATGAAATGAACCACTTTTAAATTATTTTCATTAACGTTTTTCCAAAGGAAAAAGGTAATTTAGCAGAAGTTATTGACATCTTAAATGTTAGGGATCTAAAACTGAGCATTAGTTATGAAATATACTTAAGCATAGATATTTCAAGAACCCCTTGCTAATTGCCATGTATCCTTTTCTTGTACAACTTTTCTTTTAGTCACTGCTGATTGGATGGTTGCAAAAAAAAAGAAAAGAAAAATTTTATTTTAGAATTAATTCATGAAAAGCAAAAAACATGGATGTAAAGTAAACCCTAAGAGGTTATGAGCAGAGAGAAATATCAGGCTAGTTCCTTAGAACTGCTCTGACTTTTCTCTTTCTGTTGTAGTGACAAAATCATTTTTAAGGTAGAGAAGCAAACATGCACTCTAGGAGGGAATATTCTTGGGCTTAGATTAGCATCTAATATCTGAAATGGTAGATGAGAATTCAGGCAACTTGAAATAAACTGTAATTTTTCTCAACTGTATAGGCAGGAATGATAGCAGTTTTCTACTTGACAAATCATAACAACTAGATTACCTACTTCTAGTAGCTTGACCTCTTAAACAGCTGCTATGAAGCTAAGACAATAATTGGACACCGTATTTTCTCCAAACATTACTGCTGGAAATGTTCATTTTGATAACAATAATGGACATCTTAGTCTAGAAATTTCCAGAAGCAAGACATCAAAAGTATTTTTTCCACAGCATGCCTACTGTTCTTCTTGACTCCTGCAATAGAGAAGGCCTAAAAAGCTGTGCAATACAAAAGGTGTAAAATCAAATTTAAGACTCACATTCATCACCCCTTGTATAGGCCAAATAGAAGGCTGCTCATGTGAATAGTTAAACATCAAGGCAAGATAATGAGGTACCTGAAGTTCCTATAAAGAGCAGGCTTAGGAATTTCTATTCCTTACTAATCTACAACAACCAACAATTTAAGTCAGAACTGATGAGGCAACAGCTTATTGATCATGTAGCTGTTTTTCCTCTTATTTACCATTCAGTGCCTTTCACTTTTACCACAAAGTGAGCAGAAATGAAATGAACCATTTTTTAATTGTTATTTTCATTAGCTTCTTTTTCCAAAGGAAGCTAGGCTATTCGCTGAAATGAAAATCTGGATTTAGCACATTCTTATCCTGTATCATCACAGGTAGCAGAGTTGATTTAACAGAGAAATTACACAAGCATAATGGTTAGTTGAGATGATTTCAAGCCAATACCTATAATCCATGGCCAGTGACTTCAACATAGCTTACCTTGTTTGAATCCATTATAACGACAGTAGGATAGATATCATGAGCTACCCCAAACAGGCTTCTTTAAAACAAACAAAAAATCCCAGTGAAAAGAACTCTTCAAATATTCTCCAAAGCCAAGATGAGTGAGGTTATATTATTCTACATTCAGTATTAAAAAGGCAGCATCAGCAGACAAATCAAAGGCAACTTTGCAGACACTGAGCAAAACCTACTTAAACAACCACCCCCAACTACAGAACACTCCCCCTGAAGATGTGGCTTCCACTATATATGCACACGATGTGTAGAATAAAAGCATCAAAGCAGACTATAGTTCTCCAAAGAGGCCACAGCCATGCAACATCTACCAGCCACAATTAAACCCAAGCCATAACTTAAATGCTTTAAGTTAGTAACCGTTCAATTTTCTTTTTTACTTGTTTGTTCATAAAATCTTGCCCCTTTAAGGAGTCAGCAGTGGCTCATAAGCACTTCCTACAAGAAGCACCTGCCTTCAGGCCCATCCCTTTCAGCTGAAGTACTGAGTCCCAGGATTGATTTTAGCTTCATCCTTGCTGATGCTTGAGTTTAATCACTTGTCTCTCTCATACTGAATATCCATGCCGGCCAGCAGTTACTCTGCAAAGAATGGTCTGCTGCTGTGCAGTGAGGAGGCAAATCCACAAAGGCGCATCAGCAATAGACAATGGGAAAGGAAATCCCATTTTCCTCTTTTTACTATAGTTCACTGTAGCTCTGCCTCTTCAACTCCTCATGATAAGGGCCCAGGCTTTGCAACTATGCCTCCTCCCATACCAGCAGAGTCTCTTGTTTTGGTTTTGGTTTAAAAAGAGGAACTTTTTCCCTTCATCACTTAACTTTACAACAGGGTCCTTTGAAAAGTATCCAAAACTGAGAGCCAGGCACAGTGGCTCACGCCTGTAATCCCAGCACTTTTGGAAGCCGAGGTGGGTGGATCACGAGGTTGGGAGATCGAGACCATCCTGCCTAACATGGTGAAATTCCGTCTCTACAGAAAATACAAAAAATTAGCTGGGCATGGTGGCATACGCCTGTAGTCCCAGCTTTTACTCGGGAGGCTTAAGCAGCAGAATCACTTGAACCTAGGAGGCGGAGGTTGCCATGATCCGAGATCATGCCACTGCACTCTCAGCCTGGGTGGCAGAGCGTGACTCCATTTCAAAAAAAAAAAAAAGAAAAAGTATCCAAAACTGAGATGGAGGGAAAAAAATGCAACAGTTCTGAGAAGGTTTCTGTCCTAATTTCTTTTCTTTTCTTTTTTTTGAGACGATGTCTCTCTCTGTCACCCAGGCTGGAGTCTGCCTCCAGAGTTCAAGCGATTCTCCGGCCTTAGCCTCCCGAGTAGCTCGGACTACAGGCACCTGCCACCAAAGTTTTTGGCTAATTTTTTTCATTTTTTAGTAGAGGCGGGGGTATCCTAATTTCAAGTTAAAGAAAAGAACAAGAAAAATGCAGTGGTTAGCTCTACATCAGATCCAAACAAGACAGGTCAGATCACTTGTTTAAATTTCTCCAGCAATTTTCCACTGAAAACTTCCTATATATGGAAGCAATATAGAAAAAGAAAAGGGGAAATGTTTGAGGAATGATGTCAGACAGAAGAGAGGGAGGCAGAGATGAGCAAGGAGCGAAAGCAAATTTTAAATTCTGGCAAATAGTCACCACTAGACATGCCTGAAAATACCATCAAACATTCTGCTGGGTTCACGGGCAACCTGAACTCACCCTTGGTGTGTCTTCTCTCTGTAAGGCAGATTTTTGGGTCCAGATTGGCTCCGTGTTGACCTAAATTCAAAAGCTGTTAAAAAATGAAGGGAAGATGAGTGATACCTTGCAGAAATGGTGTTACCGAAGCCCAGAGTGTCACTTACCGGCATCATAAATAATGAAAGACTAATAAATAAAACATGGAAAAGAAAAGACCCTCGTCATTGTCACTTCATGTTTTCCTGAACTCTAGTATCCATAAGGCCAGGCACTAATTGAATAAATATTTATTGAGTGCATGAATGGATATTTATGGGAGGTTTCACAATTCCTTAACAACATTGATGTTATGCAAATGTTTTCAGTGTTTGGAAAAAAATACTTTAAAATGAAACTTGTTAAAACAATCTTTTATTGTTAGAACACTCATAATCTCCCCTTTGCTTTTAAGCACAATTTACCTGAAACCATGTATTATTTGCAGGGTCAGAGGTCAACAGAAAAATTACTTTTATGGACTCAGATCAAGATGGTGCTTTCTCTGAGGGATTATGCCAAAATAGGATGTGACCTGAAGAGAGAAGGATGTGCACTTTCAAAACAAACCTTCGCCAGGCACAGTGGCTCACGCCTCTAATCCCAGCAATTTCGGAGGCCAAGGCAGGCACCTGAGGTCAGGAGTTCAAGACCAGCCTGACCAACAGGGTGAAACCCCGTCTCTACTAAAAATACAAAAATTAGCTGGGCGTGGTGCTGCATGCCTGTAGTCCCAGCTACTCGGGAGGTTGAGGCAGGAGGATCGCTTGAACCCTGGAGGAGGAGGTTGCAATGAGCCGAGATCTTGCCATTGCACTCCAGCTAGGGCAACAGAGCAAGACTCCATCTCAAAAAAAAAAAAACAAAAAGCAAAAAAAACCCAGATCTTCAGATCAGGCACAGTGGCTAATGCCTGTAATCCCAGCACTTGAGGAGGCTGAGGTGGGAAGATTGCATGAGGCCAGGAGGTTGAGACCAGCTTGGGTAATACAGCAAGACCCCCACTTCTCCACAAACAGTTATTAAATAGCCAGGAGTGTTGGCATGCACCTGTCATACTAGCTGCTCAGGAGGCTGAGGAAGAAGAATCACTTGAATCCAGGAGTTCAAGGCTGCGGTGAGCTGTGACTGTGCCACTGCATTCCTACCTGGCAGAGTGAGACCCAGTTTCTAATAAATACATATGTATAGACAACAGCATTCAACAATTATACAAGGCCATGTGTTCTGCAGATGGAAACATGATAATGGGATGTGTCCTGCTATTTAGGGCCAAGTGGAAGAGGTCGTACATTTTTTTTGTTTTTTTTGAGACTGAGTCTTGCTCTTGTTGCCCAGGCTGGAGTGCAGTGACACGATCTCGGCTCACTGCAACCTCCGCCTCCCGGGTGCAAGCCATTCTCTTGCCTCAGCCTCTTGAGTAGCTGGGATTACAGGCACCTGCTACCATGCCCGGCTAATTTTTATACTTTTCGTAGAGACGGGGTTTTGCCGTGTTGGCCAGGCTGGTCTTGAACACCTGACCTCAGGTAATGCACCCGCCTAGGTCTTCCAAAGTGCTGGGATTACAGGCGTGAGCCACCACGCCCGGCTGGAAGTCGTCACACTTTTAAGTATTTTGAGTAAATATGTATGAAGATAAATTTCCTTTGGAAAATGTTGCATAGCATTTTAAACAATTTACAGAATAAAAGCTTCAGATTAGCTGTCATGTTTCCCCTCTTCAACGTGGTGGGCTTGGAGTCAGGAAACTCAATTTAGAGAATATGTATACAATTTGGTGATTCTTTAGCAGAGAATGCTATTTATTTATTTATTTAGAGATAGAGTCTCACTCTGTCGCCCATGCTGGAGTGCAGGAGTTCAGTCTCTGCCAACTGCAACCTCCACTGCCCGGTTTCAAGCAATTCTGCCTCAGCTTCCCACGTAGCCGGGACCACAGGCGAGCGCCTCTGCACCCAGCTAATTTTTGTATTTTTAGTAGAGATGGGTTTTGACCATGTTGGCCAGGCTGGTCTCGAACTCCTGTCTCAAGTGAGTAACCTGCCTTGGCCTCCCAAAGTGCTGGGATTACAGGCCTGAGTCACTGCACCGGCCTATGTATTTATTTAAAGACAAGATCTCACTCTGTCACCCAGGCTGGAGAGCAATGGTAGAATCATAGCTCACTGCAGCCTTGAACTCCTTGGCTTAAAGGATCTTCCCACCTTAGCCTCCTGAGAAGCTGGGACCATAGGCGCACGCCACCATGCCCAGCTAATTATTTGACTTTTCTGTAGAGATGGGGTCTTGGTATGTGGCCAGGCTGGTCTCCCGTTCCTGGGCTCAAGTGCTCCTCCTGCTTCAGCCTCCCAAAGCACTGGTACTACAGGTGTGAGCCACTGCTCCTGGCCTCCTCTCTCTAGATGAAATAAATTCTTCTATATGAAAGGCCAGGTTACAGAAGGTACTGTAAAATGTAGACTGATGGCCAGGTGTGGTGGCCAGCACTTTGGGAGACTGAGGCACGTGAATCACGAGGTGAAGAGATCGAGACCATCCTGGACAACATGGTGAAACCCCATCTCTACTAAAAATACAACAATTAGCTGGGCGTGGTGGCACACACCTGTAGTCCCAGCTACTCGAGAGGCTGAGGCAGGAGAATCACTTGAACCCGGGAGCCAGAGGTTGCAGTGAGCTGAGATGGCACCACTGCACTCCAACCTGGTCACAGAATGAGACTCCATCTCAAAAAAAAGAAAAAAAGTATACTGGAGGCAAAAATACATAGGACCTAAGGTTGCAAAGGGACAAGTCGTGTCCTCAAACAATTGCAATATCCAGGTAGGATCTCCCAGAGATGAAGAAGAGGCCAAGGAATAGGATTTAAAGCCTCCACCCTTAG
Organism: Cheracebus regulus; assembly: GCA_963574635.1. NCBI lineage: Eukaryota > Metazoa > Chordata > Mammalia > Primates > Pitheciidae > Cheracebus > Cheracebus regulus. The sequence goes on from CAUYQU010042284.1 coordinate 24,821, forward strand.
TAACTAAGTGCAGGAAATGATAGCACTATTTATTGACAGCCCACACTATGCTGTGCACTAAGGTGCCTTCCACTCATCTTTTTTTTTTTTAATTTTATCCTTTTGATAACTCTTTTAGGGAATAGTCTAAAAGAGAAGGGCTGTTATGCAGTTTGCTCAAGGTCACACCAAATAGTTGACAGAATGGGCTTTGAACACAGGTCTGACTGATTATTTTTTCACAGTTTCAATGGACACTGTTACTGTTTATTTAATGGATCATCAATTTCATCTCCCTACCTACAAATGGAATTTCACCTTGTTTCCACACCGAGTAGGGAAACAGTAACAAAGCTCATCAGAGTAAGCTACATCAAAAGAGAACTAAGCGAACACAGCATTCTAGATCTGACTGATTTTTAAAACCTGTAGTTCTTCCTTCAGCCCAGTGACACTCTACAGCCTCCCACAGGCAATGGGCACGTGGAGAGGGTGGAGCCTGAGATGTTTCTGGAAGCCGCTGAGCTGACTGGTATCCCTGACTCTTCTCACCTAGGTATGTGCAGCTGCTTTTCCGTTAGCACCTTGGCAGGATTTCTGGAGCAGAACAGGGACTTTGCTAACCAGATCAGTGTATTGGGCCCCAGACACTTGTGAACTCCTTTCTTTGTATGGTTGCCAGGTAACATTCAAAACACTCCATTTAGTTTGAATTTCAGATGAACAATGATTTTTTTGTATAAGTATGTCCTCAATATTGCAAATATTGCATGAAACAATTAATTTGCTAAACCTGGCAACACTACTTCTTTGCCCTATTTCAAAATGCCTTAAATTAGATTTTTGTTTTTTTGAGAGACAGAGTCTCATCTGTTGCCCAGGCTGGAGTGCAGTGGTGTGATCTCAGCTCACGGCAACCTCTGCTTTCTGGTTTCCAGCTATTTTCCGGCCTCAGCCTCCCAAGTAGCTGGGATTACAGTCATCTGCCACCACGCCCGGCTAATTTTTTGTACTTTTTTTTTTTCTGTATTTTTAGTAGAGACAGGGTTTTGCCATGTTGGCCAGGCTAGTCTCCAACTCCTGACCTCAAGTGATCCTCCTGCCTTAGCCTCCCAAAGCGCTGGGATTATAGGTGTGAGCCACCATGCCTGGCCTTAAATTAGAATTAGAGGGTCGTTGTGTACACTGGAGTGACTTGCCACTCTACATGCTCTTTAGTTCGAAGTTACTAGAATTGTAAAAACTGAACCACAAGCATGTCACTCCTTCCATCAGGCTGTTAAATGGTTTGTCAAGGGATGTCATTCTTATTCTTTGTATTAGTTTCCAGTGCAGCAAACATAAATCTATACGTATATCTGAGTGTGTGTGTGTATGTGTGTGTATATATATATATATATATATCTGTCTATATATTTTTTTTTCTGGAGACACAGTCTCCCCCTCTTACCCAGGCTGGAGTGCAGTGGCACAATCTAAGCTCACTGCAACCTCCATGTCCTGAGCTCAATCAGTCCTCTCACCTCAGCCTCCCCAGTAGCTGGGACTACAGACACTCACCACCATGCCCAACTAATTTGTGAATTTTTGCAGAGATGGGGGTTTTGCCATGTTGCCTAGGCTGGAATTGATATTCTTTAACTCAACAAAATTTGTTTCAAAACCCCATTGTTTCCAAGAGGTAGCAGAATATAACCTCTGTCCAGTCAGGCCGCACTGTTCCTGTCCCTTTTCCCAGAATTGTTCTCAGAACTCACATAGTGCTACATGTGTTGGGGGAGGGAACCTTCCATTTCTTGATGCCCTCTGTCTATGCAAATTCTTACTGAGCCCCTGTCCACGTGGCCTCTTCAATCCAGGTGTTTCTGTTCTTCCCTATTCTACTCAGGTGCAAGCATCATTCTGCAGCTTCTGTTCCATGCTAAGGCTCCAAACCCTTTTTGCACAGAGTAACCAACCCTCTCCAGATTTGTTTTAAAGTCTACAGCACCCAGTATTCCCAGATCTCTCCACCAAGCACTAACCGGGCCCAGCCCTGCTTAGCCTCCAAGATCAGATGAGATCAGGCACCTTCGGGGTGGTATGTCCTATACCTCTCTAGGTTCTTACTGCTCCACTGGAGTTCTCGGGGCGTGAAGCAGGGTCTGTTCTGCCATTTCATCCTACAAACTGTCTCTCCAGGGCTATTCTCTCAAGGAAAGGCAGTCCCTCTAGAGGACATGAGAGCACCTGTGTCCAGCTTTCAAATATTTTTCCTGTGTATCTATTCCCCTAAAGAGCTTAGGTTTTAGAAGACACTGGACATTTATTTCCTTTTCACCCTAGCTGCTTCTTCCCCCAAGGCAATGAACGCAAAAATAGTTTAGCCGCTTGCAAGTAGGGGGAAAAGGAGCACTAAAGAGGAATGTACCCTAACCAGCTTTAAACATCCTCAGGCTTTTTTTTTTTGAGATGAAGTCTTGCTCTGTTACCCAGGCTGGAGTGCATTGGCCCGATCTCAGCTCACTGCAATCTCCACCTCCTGGGTGATCCTCCCACCTCAGCCTCCCGAGTACCTGGGATTACAAGTGTGTGCCACCAAGCCCTGATAATTTCTGTATTTTTAGTAGAGACGGGTTTCACCATGGTGACCAGGTTGGTCTTGAACTTCTGACCTCAGGTGATCTGCCTGCCTCAGCCTCCCAGAGAGCTGGGATAACAGGCACGAGCAACCGCACCTGGCCTAGATGGGAAATAGTTAAAGTACGGGTTCTCAGGCCATACTCCAGACCTACAGACTCTCTAGAGTTGAACTTAGAAATCTGTCTTTTAACAAACCCCCAGTATTTTGCTTATGTACTCAGTTGCACTGGTCCTCTGACTTGCTTTTGGCTAAAACTCCCTGGAAGTCACTTTCTTTCCCACATCCTCCGTCTTTTTTTCCCTTTCTTTCTTATTCCTGCAATGGTAACATCCAGTTAGAGTCCCTTCCATAGAACTACAATCTGGTCTGTATCCATTTCTCAAAGGGAAGATAAGATGGAGAGGCCAAGACAATGTTCATATGACTTGTCTACTCTTACCTTTTTTTATATTTTGACACGAAGTTTTGCTTTTGTTGCTCAAGCTGGAGTGCAATGGCACGATCTCGGCTCACTGCAACCTCCGCCGCCTGGTTTCAAGTGATTCTTCTGCCTCAGCCTCCCGAGTAGCTGGGATTACAGGCGTGCACCACCACGCCTGGCTAATTTTCTGTATTTTTAGTAGAAATGGGCTTTCACCATGTTGGCCAGGCTGGTCTCAACCTCCTGACCTCAGGTGATCAGCCTGCCTTGGCCTCCCAAAGTGCTGGATTTACAGGCATGAGCCACCGTGTCTGGCCTCTTACCTGTTTTTTATCTCATTTTTATCATCCTGTTCTTGTTCCAAGTTGAAAATCTGAATGTAATCCACCAAACAAGCCCATCTGAAGAGCATAGCTTCAAGCTGTGTCAAATGCAAAAATATTTTGCAGAAGCCAGGAGTGGTGGAGTACACCTGTAATCTCAGCGACTTGAGAGACTGAGGCAGGATGATTCCTTAAGCCCAGGAATTTGAGGCTGTGGTATGCTGTGATGACTCCTATAATGGTCACTGCACTCCAGCCTGGGCAACATAACAATACGTCATCTCTTTTTTTTTTTTTTGTCTGAGACAGAGTCTTGCTCTGTTGCCAGGCTGGAGTGTAATGGCGCTATCTGTGCTCACTGCAACCTCCGCCTCCTGGGTTTAAGCAATTCTCCTGCCTCGGCCTCCCGAATAGCTGGGATTACAAGCATGCGCCACCACACCTGGCTAATTTTGTATTTTTAGTAGAGACAGGGTCAGGCTGGTATCAAATTCCTGACCTCAGGTGATCTGCCCACCTCGGCCTCCCAAAGTGCTGGGATTACAGGTGTGAGCCACCACGCTTGGCTATTTTCTTTGAAAAAAAAGTTGATTTTTTTTTTTTTTGAGACGGAGTTTCGCTCTTATTACCCAGGCTGAAGTGCAATGGCACAATCTCGGCTCACTGCAATCTCCACCTCCTGGGTTCAAGCAATTCTGCCTCAGCCTCCCAAGTAGCTGGGACTACAGGCACATGACACCATGCCCAGCTAATTTTTGTATTTTTAGTAGAGACGGGGTTTCACTATGTTGGCCAGGATGGTCTCGATCTCTTGACCTCGTGATCCGTCCGCTTCGGCCTCCCAAAGTGCTGGGATTACAGGCATGAGCCACCGCACCCAGCCTAGTTTTTTTTTTTTTTTAATTCTTGCCACGGAGCTTCAGGAAACACAAAAACAAAAACCTTCCAAGACACCTAAATGCTGCTTGATTCTTATGGAGAATTATCAGCATTCCCTTGAAAAACTGGGAATGCTAAAGAGCTTAGGTTTTAGAAGACACTGGACATTTATTTCCTTTTGACCCGTGCTGCTTCTTCCCCTAAGGCAATGAACACAAAATAGTTTAACTTTTGGGGGAATAGATATACATGTAAACTTCCCAGTTTTTCAAGGTTTGGGGATACTTGCACAGGAAAGAGACTAATCTATTAATATATATCCCCAAAGTAGGTAAATTACATTAGATTGCTTGCATGGATGTGTTTACTGTTAATAAACCTATTTGGAGAGAAGAGATTACTCTCTTTTAAGTGAATATGGCTAGGTAGGCCATGCTCAGCTGCCAGTATCATTGGCCTATTTTATTACAAAATGAGGTTAGGAGTGCTGAGCTAAACTGGCGCCCTTAAGGGTTATGTCCTAGAGACTAAAGACACATTAACTGAAAGGCATTCATCAGCAATGATTGGGAAGACTCACCTGCTAGGATGGTTGTTGATATTTATAAAGGTCAGCAATATTTCTTGACTTGACTCAGCAAAAAGTCATGTATTGTTATTACATCAGAATACTACTCCACATGAAATAACAAAGCAAAGGGCATTACAGCCAGGCGTGGTGGCTCATGCTCATAATCCTAGCACTTGGGGAGGCTAAGGTGAGAGAATCACTTGGGCTCAGGAATTCAAGACCAGCCTGGGCAACACAGTGAGACCTTGCCTCTAATTAAAAAATAATAATAATAATAAAACCAAAGCAAAGGACGAACGAAGAAGAGGTGCAGGCTGAGCAGGAGGCAGAGAAGTGAACTGTAGCCTAAGCAGGTTCCAGTAATTACCTCTTTTATTTTAAGAACTAAATACCTCATTCCAGGCTCAAATTACCAAGAAGTACATCTTTTCCTTTAAAGTTGATTAAGCAGCAGTATCTCTTCCAAGCTGAAAATATTATAGCAGATGCCAACTGTCTGCTGAGGACTCTGCTAGATGCTGTAAATAAAGAAAACTAGTTTTCGTGCACAGAATGTCCTTTTTCTCCTAAAAGACTGGTACAGAGCTGGAGTTAGGAACCAAAGAAATCACAGACTTCACAGGTTGAAAGGAACTGTGATGTTCTTTTAGGCCAGTCCCACAAGTAATGGGTGAGTTATTTCTTCTGCTTCCCCTCTGAGCATCTGCTGGACTTGGGGCTTATCACTCCGGAAATGGAGATCTGTGCTTCCTGAGCAGTGGAGAGCCATCCTGGCTGGTGACAGCTGTGTTTGAGTGGGAGTCTGGAGGAGGGAGGGTGCACTGGGAACAGCTTGCTGTTTACTGCTCCCTGCGGAGCCCTGGGGGCCTGCTCTGGGGACTTGGCCTGGAAGGACTTGAACCTTAGGGAGACTTTATCAGCAAGTCTCACCAAGAAAAACGGCAATGGAGGCTCAGAGAGCTTAGGCTAAATACTCAAAGTCACAATTTTGTGACTAAGTGACAGAATGGACATCTCCTGACTCAAATTCCAGTGTGTTTTATACTATTTGGGGTGTGGTGTCACTTTATTTTCATCGAGTAGTTTTAAAAAATCTTAATATTGTTCATTAAAGTACATCTCTGGCCAGGCACAGTGGCTCACACCTGTAATCCCAGCACTTTGGGAAGCCAAGATGGGCAGATCATGAGGTCAGGAGTTTGAGACCAGCTTGGCCAATATGCTGAAACCTTGTCTCTACTAAAAATACAAAAATTAGCCGGTGTGGTGGTGAGCACCTGTAGTCCCAGCTACTTGGGACGCGGAGGCAGAAGAATCTCTTGAACCCAGGAGGCAGAGGTTGCATTGAGCTGAGATAGCACCAGTGCACCCCAGCCTGCGTGACAGAGTGAGATTCTGCCAAAATAAATAAAATAAACTACATCTCCTATTTCTCTTTCATTGACAGCACTAGGATGACAGAGGTGCAGAAAGGACAAAAGAGAACTGACATGCCCTGAAATGTTATAATACACCAGGTTCAACACCAGATACCTTACATGTAGCATCTCATTTAATTTTCACAATGATCCTATAAAGTATATAGTATTGCTCCCATTTTTTTTCTTTTCTTGTTTTCATTTTTTTGCTCCCATTTTACAGATAAGGAAATTAAGGCTTAGAAAGGTTTAAATAGGCCAGGTGCAGTGGCTCACGCCTGTAATCCCAGCACTTTGGGAGGCAAAGGTGGGAGGATTGTGTGAGGCCTAGGAATTCAAGACCAGCCTGGGCAACAGAGTGAGACCTCATCTCTACAAAAAATAAAAATTAAAAAATTAAACTAAAAAATATTTTTAAAAAAGAGTAAATAACTTGCCCAAGTTCACCTAGGTGTCAGGCATGAGAGCTGGGTTTTGAATCAAGTTCTTTCTCAAAAGTCATTAACTTATACTGCCTCCCATGCCCCCAAGCAAGAGAAACTGGCTATCTAAATGCTCGCTTTTTTTTCTAGAGGCGGAGTCTTGCTCTATCACCCAGGCTGGAGTGCAGTGGCATGGTCTCGGTTCACTGACACTTCTGCCTCCCAGGTTCAAGCAATTCTCCTGCCTCAGCCTCCCGGGTGGCTGGGACTACAGGTGTGCACCACCATGCCCTGTATTTTGTACGGAACCCAGGAGTTTTTTGTATTTTAGTAGAGACAGGGTTTCAGCATGTTGGCCAGGCTGGTCTCTAACTCCTGACCTCGTGATCTGCCTGCCTTGGCCTCCCAGAGTGCTGGGATTACAGGTGTGAGCCACTGCACTCTTCCTAAATGCCCACTTAACTCCAGTTAGCTCTGCTCAGATTTTACATGTACTTCAAGGAAGAGCCTTTATTTTTGCCTTTGATCCTGAGCTTAATTGACCAGCAGACACTGATAGTCCCATGTAAAAAAAAAAGTTACTCATTCAAGTAACACTTGCATTTTTACCTAGGCCCAAAAATAGCTGAATGGGATTACTTGAACAAAATAAATTTTTAAATTCCTCAGTTTCTTCATTGGCCTAGCAGTCATTCAGAAACATGTTTGTTTGTTTTGTTTTTGAGACAGAATCTTGGTCTGTCACAGAGGCTGGAATTCAATGGCGCAATCTCAGCTCATTGCAACCTCCGCCTCCAGGGTTCAAGCTATTCTTCTGCCTCAGCCACCACACCTGGCTAATTTTTGTATTTTTAGTAGAGACGGGTTTTTGCCATGTTGGTTAGGCTGATCTTGAACTCCTGACCACAGGTAATCTGCCTGCCCTGGCCTCCCAAACTATTGGGATTATAGGCGTGAGCCACCGTGCCTGGTCAGAAACATGTTATTTAACTTCCTTGTATTTGTACAGTTTCAAAAGTTCCTCTTATTTCTAGCTTTACTCCACTATTGTCAGAAAGGTATTTGGTATGATTTCAATGCTTTTAAGTTTGTAGAGACTTGTGGCCTAATGTGGTCTATCCTGGAATATGTGGCATGTGCTGATGAAAATATTGCACACTAAGAACTGTGTAAAAGACAAATAATAATAATGATAGCCGGGCATGGTGACTCATGCCTGTAATCCCAGCACTTTGGGAGGCCAAGGCAGGTAGATCACGAGATCAAGAGATTGAGACCATCTGGCCAACATGGTGAAACACCGTCTCTACTAAAAATACAAAATTAGCTGAGCATGGTAGCGCATGCTTGTAATTCCAGCTACTCAGGAGGCTGAGGCAGGAGAATCACTTGAACCTGGAAGGTGGAGGCTCCAGTGAGCCGAGATCCCACCACTGCACTCCAGCCTGGCAACAGACCGAGACTTCATCTCAAAATAAATAAATAAATAAATAATAATAAAGCATATTATACAGCTCTTAGAGAAAATGTTCTGATACTAGCTGTTAGGTCCATTTGGTTAACAGCACAGTTTAAGTCCAGTTTGTCTTTTTTAATTTTCTGTCTAGATGACGTGTCCATTGCTGAGAGTGAGACACTGAGATCCCCAACTACTATTGTATTGGAGCCTCTCTCTCTCTCTTTACATCTAGTACTTGCTTTATGTATCTGCATGCTCCAGTCTTGGGTGCATATGTATTTTAACTGTTACATCCTCTTGTTAAACTAATCCTTTTATCATTGTATAATTACTTTCTTTTCTCTTTTTATGATTTTTGACTTAAAGTCTGTTTTATTTCATGTAAGAAAAGCTACTCCTGCTCACTTTTTTTTTTACTTTTTGTTTTGGTCTGCGTGGAATATCTTTATTATTTTTTATTTTCTGAGATGGGGTCTCACTCTGTCACCCAGGCTGGAGTGCTGTGGTGTGATCATGACTTACTGGATCTTTGAACTTCTAGGCGTAAATGATCTTCCTGCCTCAGTCTCCTTGGCACTACAGGTATCCACCATCATACCCCGTTAATTTTTAAAATTTTCATTAAGACAGGGTCTTGCTCTATTGCCCAGGCTGGTCTCAAACTCCTGGGCTCAGGTGATCTTCCCACCTTAGCCTCCCGAAGTGCTGGGATTACAGGCCTGAGCCACCATGCCAAGACTGCATGAAATATATTTTCCACCCATTCACTTACCGTGTAATATGTGTTTTTACAGTGAAGTGAGCTTCTCATAGGGAGCATGTAATTGGGTCATGGTTTTTTTTTTTGTTTTTTTTTTTGACAGACTCTTGCTCTATTGTCAGACTCAAGAGCAGTGGCACCATCTTGGCATCCCAGGTTCAAGCTATTCTCCTGTCTCAGCCTCCTGAGTAGTTGGGACTACAGGTACCTGCCACCACACTCAGCTAATTTTTTGTATTTTTGGTAGTGATGGAGTTTCACCATGTGGGCCAGGCTGGTCTCAAACTCCTGACCTCAAGTGATCCACCTGCCTCAGCCTCCCAAAATGCTGGGATTACAGGTAAGAACCACCACGCCAGCTTGGGTCATGGTTTTTAAAAATCTATTCAGCTAGTTCGTATCTTTTTGAAACACTTAAATGCATTTTTCAAGGCTAGTCAAGTGAAACAGTGGGAGTGCAGAAGGAACAAAGAAATCAGTGACTGGTTGTGTTCAGTAAGTTGTAAACACCACTGCACTCAGACCCTCAAGCTTTATCTTTGAAGGGGGAGTTTAATCCATTTACATTCAAGGATTTAAGGTTATTATTACTAGGTTAGGACTTACTTCTGTCATTTTGTTAATTGTTTTCTGATTGTTTTTGTATATCCATTGTTCCTTTCTTCCTCTCTTATTGCATAACATTGTGATTTGGTTGTTGTAGAAAGTAAAAAGTTCCTCTTCAAAGTTTCTCTTCTTGTTGAAGAAGAAGAATAGTAAATGTTAGAAATAATATTGTTTTAAAGACTTTCTTCAAAGTCTTCTTGATTTCTGCTAATAACTCTTTGTTAAGCCCTACACTATGTAGCTGTTAAACATGTCCACAGGCAAATAGCACATTCTCTGTTCTTGTACTTTAACCCAGATATTTGTGTGCTGGACGTGCTCACAGGCATGCCCCAACTTGCAGCCTAGGCCCCTTCTTATTTGGGAATGCTATTACTTTTCTAAGTCCTTTTGTAAGCAATGGCCTCTTTTCCTTTGTTCTCCATTGCCTTTATCTATTTAGAAAAGTTTTAAGTTAGCCAATTTGGTTCAGTTTAGATATGAAGATCGGACACAGCAGTAAGGACCTAATGCATAAGGAATAACTATGCCTGCCTTTCCTTTCTTCAGTGTACTCTTGTGGCAAGATGGCTAATGGGAACACCCTTTCTGCAGAAAGTAAAATTGCCTTGCGGAAAAAACTTTTTGTCTGAATGCTAATTTTTCCTTGTGGTACCTGAGAACAAGCATTCTGTCTCTAACAGTAGTTTTCTGTAGTAATAAGGTTTGATTATTTGCTTTCTTTTTTGTGTATCTGCTCTAGCAGTGAGTTTTATACTTGTGTGTTTTCATGATAATGATTATCATCTTTTCACTTTCAGATGTTGCAATCCCTTGAGCATTTTTTGTAAGGCGGTCTATTGGTGATAAATTTCCTCAGTTTTTGCTTGCCTGGGAAACACTACTTCTTCCTCATTTCTGAAAGATAGGTTTACTGGGGACTGGCAGATTTTTCTTTCAGCACTTTGAATATATCATCCCATTCACTCATGGTCTGTAAGGTTTCTGTGGAAAAAACTGATGTTACTCTAATGGGAATCCCCTTATATGTGACTTGACGCTTTTCTCTTGCTGTTTTTAGAATTCGCTTTTTCTTTGACTTTTGACAATTCAACTATAATGTGCTTCTGAGAGAACCTTTTTGAATTCTTCAGCTGCGGGATTTGTTTGGTTCTTTTTTTTTTTTAAGTTACAATAGAATCTAATTTATTATTATGAATAAGGGCCATCTTTTGGACCTGCAAGTGGTATGTTAAATATTGAAGAGAGAAAGGAGAAATAAAAAGGAATATACATGAAAAGCGGGGGTGGTGCAAGTGTGGAGGGAACATTCTCAGAAAGAGGCAAAGAGTACGGAAGGGCATGGAGGGACAGTGGAGGCACTCATATATGGGGTACATGTGGGAAGTGGTTTGCAGCAGAGGAAAACAATCAGCTATTCAATGCTCATTCCATATTCGATACTCAGGCCACTGAGGGAGTTGGTTTACATACATCAACTTATTTAATCTTTTCATTAGCTGGTAAGACTGATATTGTCCTTGCTTTATATGAAAAAAATTGAGATTTACATGAGTATGTCCAGCTAATTGGTGGTTAAATTACAAGGCAAAGTCATGTCTTCCCTACTGCAAAGCCCAGTACTTTTCTTTAGCATTTGATATATTTCATTTGTTGACAGTACTACATTTGTAACATCATTAACTTTCTCTTACCAATATATGCCTTTCTCCAGGCTAAATCAGGTGTGTCCCACACGCTCACACAAATTCCACATGGCATGAATCACATATCATACTTATAAAAGGAATGATTTCCACTTACAGCTACATATACCTAGGAGAGGTCAAAACTGAGTGCTGGGTTTCATCAAAACTGTTTTCAACCGGGTGAAGTCATTAAACAACCATACACTTTCAGCAAACTGACATCCCGCAGTTAGAATTCTGAGTAATCTGGTATGTACGGAACCTTATTGGACTGCCTCTTCCAAACTTCTTTTTTTGAGACAAAGTCTCACTCTGTTGCCCAGCTTCCCAGCTTCAAGCAATTGTTGTGCCTCTGCTTCTAAATTAGCTAAGACTACAAGTATGTGCCACCACACTGTCTTTTTTTTTTTTTTTCGAGACGGAGTCTTGCTGTGTTGCCCAGGCTGGAGTGCAGTGGCACAATCTCGGCTCACTTCAACCTCTGCTTCCTGGGTTCAAGTGACTCTCCTGCCTTGGCCTCCCAAGCAACTTGGACTACAGGTGCATGCCACCATGCTCAGCTAATTTTATTTTTACTTTTAGTAGATACGGGTTTTCACCATATTAGCTAGGATGGTCTTGATCTCCTGACCTCGTGATCCATCCGATTCGGGCTCCCAAAGTGCTGGGATTACAGGTGCGAGCCACCACACCTAGCTGCCTCTTCCAGACTTTCTGGAGTGGATTTTGTAGTGGAAGACTTTCACCTCTAGTTGAGTTTAATGTGCCAGTTGGGAAGGTGTAGTGACTCTGTTTCCAGATAGTCTCTGTGCAGCTTTTTCAGCTGCGTTCAATGTCAGCAATAATAAAAAAAAGACACGGGCTGTTTGTGGCAGCAGTGTAGGTTGTTAATATCCTGTGAGTTCCATGTGCAGATGCTTGGAGTGGCTGTGGGATGAGGGTCCTAATCCCAGGGTCTCTCAAACCTATTATGGCACCCAGGTCTTGGGATGCAGGTTTGCTCTCCTTAGGAAGTTTGGATGTATGTTGCCCAGAGTTAGGATCTGCAACCCTGAGGTACCCCCTAGGAGCTTGGGCCCAGAGGACTACATTTAATTAAATTAATTGAGATGGAGTCTCACTCTGTCGCCAGACTGGAGTGCAACGGCGAGATCTCAGCTCACTGCAACTTCTGCCTCCCAAGTTCACATGATTCTTCTGCCTCAGCCTCCCGAGTAGCTGGGACTAAGGGCAAGTGCCACCATGTCCAGCTAATTTGTGTGTGTGTGTGTGTGTGTGTTTTAGTAGAGACGGTGTATCACCGTGTTGGCCAGGATAGTCTCGATCTGCTGACCTCATGATCCACCCATCTTGGCCTCCCAAAGTGCTGGGATTACAGGCGTAAGCCACTGCACCCAGTCCCAGGACTGCATTTTATAACGCTGTTTCTAACTCTAGTGGCGATGGCGGACAGGGCAGAGCACTAGCCTGACTCTGGCCATGAAGTGGTGCTCTAGAGGTTTGGGTCTGGGGATCGAGGTACAGCTGCAATTCAGGAATCTGAGCCAAGAGAGCTCAGTGGAAACTGAGGTCCCGGGGGATGAGGCACTGTGTAGTAGTCTAGACCCTGGGATGGTGGGGCTTGGCAGTATCCCAGCCTCTGTGAGACCAGGTGCGGCAGCAGCAAGTAACCCAGAATCATGGAGCACAGTTATCAGTTGGGACCTAGGTTGGGGCAGGGAACAGCATAGTCATGATTGTATTCTCTAGGGAGAAGGATGTCTCAGCAGCTCAGACTCTAGGGGGACATTCCAGCCCCAGGGAAGCCGAGTGCTGGAGTTGCCTGGCTCGTAGGGTAAGACGTCTCAGCTCAGCCACTGCTCTGTTTCCCTGGGATGCAGGGTCCTATCTCATCTCAGCCCAGAGATGCACAGCTGCTGAGATCAGCCAGGACGCTGATTCCCTGGTGGGGGCAATGTGCCAGTTCAGCTCAGGCCTGGGGGCACGACTGTTCTGGGTAGCCTAGGTACTGTTTCCCTGGAATGCAGAGACTTGTTTCAGCTTAGGTATTGGGGTGCATGATCATTCTGGGTGGCCAAAACACTATTCATTACCTGGGATTCCAGGTGCCGCTTGAACTGAGGCACTGGGAGGCATGACTGCCCTGAGCAGCCAAGGTACTGTTTTCCCATGAAACAGTATACGGCTTTATTTTTAATTTATTTTATTTTGAGACAGAATCTCACTCTAGCCCAAGCTGGAGTGCAGTGGCACAGTGTCACCTCCCTGCAACCTTTGCCTCCCAGGTTCAAGAGATTCTCGTACCTTAGCCTCCTGAGTAGCTGGGATTACAGGTGGGCAGCGCCACCATGCCCAGCTAATTTTTTTGTATTTTAGTAGAGATGAGGTTTCACCATGTTGCCCAGGGCGGTCTTGAATTCCTGAGGCAAGGCACTCCACCTGCCTTGGCCTCCCAAAGTGCTAGGATTGCAGGCATGAGCCACTGAGCCTGGCCAGAAACAGGAAACTGCTCTAGCTCCTGCCTGAGGAGAAAAGGGGAGGGGTAGGTGGAGCGGCTTTACCTCTGCTTGGCCCCATGGAGAAGGGTATAATTGCTGCTCACATTTCAGCTTGAGGATGTTGGGATACCAGGCTGGGTGGTTCAAAGGCAATTTAGCTTCAGGGATGAGCGGGGGTCTGTAACTACTTGCCCACAGAGCAAGTCACACTCCAGTCATAGTTCCAATTCCAGGCTGGTGCATGTGGATCAGGGCCGGGAGTGGCCAGTGCTGGCTCCTTCTCTTGGGGCAGCACAGCTGTGTGGACTCCAGGCAGCTTCCTCAGCTGAGCTTAGTGCCTGTGAGGACTGCAGGGGACAGTGGTGAGGTTTGCAGGTGTCCACAGTTGATGTGAGTTGCTGGGATCCCTTTGTATACCTCTTTGCTGAAGGGGGAAGCTGGTTCTCAGCTGAACCCAATTGGTGGATGCAATGATAGAGGCCTGGCATTTCCTTCCGTTCTCTATGTGGTCATCCTGAGATTCGGCTACTCCTCTGGTGCACTCCAGCACTCTCTGTTATTTTCATTAAAATGTCGTTGTTGGCCAGTGTGATGAGTCACGCCTGTAATCCCAGTACTGTGGGGCTGAGGCAGGTGGATCACCTGAGGTCAGGAGTTGGAGATCAGCCTAGCCAACATGGTGAAACCCCATCATGAACCTGGGAGGCAGAGGTTGCAGTGATCCAAGATCATGCCACTGCACTCCAGCCTGGGCAACAGAGCAAGACTCTGTTTCCAAAAAAAAAAAAAAAAAAATAGTCATTGTTTATTTGTTGTTCTGGCTGTCTTTGTAGGAGGAATGAGCACTAGGGGCCATCTTGCTAATGTCACTTTCCATGTGGTCATCTTATAATGTCTAAAAACTGGCTTGCCCCAGTGAACCCGGCGAGCTTCATCTTTCTATCTCAACTAGCTCATTAAAACATGTTTCTAAGCAGAGACAACATTCCCCTCACTACCCTCTATACCAAACAAATGGATTTTAAATTTAATTTTAAAATATGACCATATGAAGCTGGGCATGTTGGTACACACCTATAGTCCCAGCTATTCAGGAGGCTGAGGTGGGAAGACTGCTTAAGGCCAGGAGTTTGAGTCCATCCTGGGCAACATAGCCAGAGCCTCATCTCAAAAAAAAAAAAAAAAAGAAAGTGTGATGTATGAAAATTGTTAAGACATTTTTAAAAAAAGAATAGTGAAGCTGTGGTGGCTTGAACTTATACTCCCAGCACTTTAGGAGGCCAAGGCAGGAGGATCACTTGAGCCCAGGAGTTTGAGATCAGCCTGGGAAACATAGTGAGACTTTGTCTACAAAAATACCTGGGAGGCGGAGGTGGGAGGATTCCTTGTGCCCAGGAGGTCAAGGATGCAGTGAGCCTCATGCCAGCGTGGGTTACAGAGTGAGACTCCGTCTCAAAAAAAAAAAAAAAAGAAAAGAAAAGAAAAAATAGTGAAGGGGACACTTACCTTAACGACTGTCAAAATATGCTGTAAAGCTGCTATAATTACACATTATGATACACATAAAGGATATAAACAAATCACTGAGGCAAAACAGAGTGACAAAACTTGGAGTAGGCAACTTTCCTTGGGGTCACTTATCTTTGGCAGAGACAGAAAAAACTGCCTCAGTTCCTACCAACTGATTTGGAATGATGCCTAATTTGAGAGTGCACATATTCATTTCTTTTTTTTGAGACGGAGTCTCACTGTGTTGCCCAGGCTGGAGTGCAGTGGCGCGATCTCAGCTCACTGCAACCTCTGACTCCTGGGTTCAAGTAATTCTTCTGCCTCAGCTTCCCGAGTAGCTGGGACTATAGGCACACACCACCCGTCCGGCTAATTTTTTTTGGTATTTTTTAGTAGAGATGAGATTTCATCATGTTAGGCAGGATGATGAAACTCTGTCTGTACAAAAAAATACAAAAATTAGCTGGGCATGGTGGCATGTGCCTATGGTCTCAGCTACTCGGGAGGCTGAGGTACAGGCTCACTTAAGGCTGGAAGGTCAAGGTTGCAGTGAGGCATGATCATGCCATTGCACTCCGGCCTGGGCAAGAGGGGACACTGTCTACAATTTAAAAAAAAGATATTAAAGTAGTCCAGTGAGTCTGGAAAGAGGGTAGGATCAATAAGAGGTAGAACCAAGGATTTTCCTGCCTCAGGCTCCCGAGTAGCTGGGACTATAGGTGACTGCCACCAGCCCAGCTAATTTTTGTATTTTTAGTCGAGATGGGGTTTCACTGTGTTGGTCAGGATGGTCTTGATCTACTGATGTTGTGATCTACCCACCGCGGCCCCCTAAAGTGCTGGGATTCAGGTGTGAGCCACTGAACCCAGCCCTTTTTTTTTTTTTAGAGGTACGGTCTTGCTCTGTCACCCAGGCTAGAGTGCAGTGGCAAATCTCAGCTCACTGCAACCTCTGCCTTTTGGGTTCAAATGATTCTCCTGCCTCAGCCTCCCAAGTAGCTGGAATTACAGGCATCTGCTACCATATCCAGCTACTTTTTTGTATTTTTCGTAGAAATGGAATTTCACCGTGTTGGCCAGGCTAGTCTTGAACTCCTGACCTCAAGTGATCCGCCCCGCCCCACCTAGAACTCGCCTTTGAAGTCAGATAGACTACGGCCTGGTGCTGCCATTCACCTACTGTCTGACTTTCAGCAATTTTCTCAAACTTCTTTTCTTCATTTATAAAATGGAGATGAAAATGTTTATCTTACAAATTATCTTACAAATTATTATCTTCCAAACATTCAATGAAATAATGCATGTAAAAGACATTCTACCTACTAGACATATATGCAGAATGGAAAAAGTGAGAGGTTAGAGGCAGGGAGATCAGCTTTTGAAGCTATGATAATAAAGTTGGCTACTGATGAAAATGAATTATAAGATATAATTAAGCTGTGCCAGGACCGGGCACAGTGGCTCACACCTGTAATCCCAGCACTTTGGGAAGCCAAGCGCACGGATCATGAAGTCAGGAGTTCGGGATCTGCCTGGCCAATATGGTGAAACCTAAAAAAGACAAAAATTAACCGGGCGTGGTGGTGTGCACCTGTAGTCCCAGCTATTCGGGAGGCTGAGGCAGGAGAATCGCTTGAACCTGGGGGGCAGAGATTGCAGTGAGCAGAGATCACGCCACTGCACTCCAGCCTGGGTGACAGAGCAAGACTCTGTCTCAAAAAAGAAAAAAAAAAAAAGAACTTAGTGCCTAGAAACGTTGATCTAGCAGAGGACATAGTTGGTCTAGCAGAGGACATTCTTCCTAAGGAAGCCACTCCCAGCTGTTATTATTTTTCAGGCTCTACATTCTTTAGTTTTGAATCATGCAACATATGGAAATTACCTTTTTTTTTTTTAACTTATTTTTGAGATGGAGTCTCACTCTGTTGCCCAGGCTGGAGTGCAGTGGTGTGTTCTCTGCTCACTGAAACCCCCACCTCCTGGGTTTGAGTGATTCTCCTGCCTCAACCCTCTGAACAGCTGGGACTATAGGCGTGCGCCACCATACCAAGCTAATTTTTTAATTTTTAGTAGAGATGGGATTTCAGCACGTTGGCCAGGCTGGTCTCAAACTCCTGACCTCAGGTGATCCAGCTGCCTTAGTCTCCTAAAGTGCTGGGATTACAGATGTGAGCCACTGCACCTGGCCAGAATTTATCTTTCTTAATGAAAGGACTCACAACCAAGGCAAAATGAAATTTTTAGGTAAGGATCTGCTGCTTTTCTGGTTTCCCTTTGAGCAAATTCTTTCCAATTCTCACCGAACTTCCAAAAGCCCCAGGAAGGGACACTGGCAGCTTCAAATGGCCCTTTCCTCTCCCCAGGAGGACACAATGAGGATGCCGCAGCTGGTCCTCATGACTCCCACCCCTGTGCTAGTGGACATAGCTCGAGCCATAACCCCAAAGGCATTTGTACAAACAGCTAATCTCCCCATAAGCCCGTGCCATAGAAACACAAGGTTGTATTTTTGTTATGATAAAATGTGTGTCTAAAAAACTACCAACAAATGTGATGACACTGGTACTACTGTATCTTGGAAATAACTGTGAAACACATGCCTCTAACTATCCAATAAAACATGTCCTAAACCCAGTTTGCTGTTAGTCGTAACATCAGATGCTTATGTCACTGACCTGAATACCACTGGTCTCACACTAGCAAGGGGAACGATGATTTGTTCATATTCTCTTGAACTATACGTTTAGTTGTCATCTTTGATTTAAATATGAAATAGCTGCCTTCCTCTTCCAAAACCCATTCTCTAAAATTCAAATAAGCTTTGGGGTTTCTTTGGATCCCTTCTTTCCTCTCTCATGGAAGTCTACACAGGGTACCCTTCTGTCCAGGACAAGTTAGATCTAATTCTGTGTAACTTCAGAAAGGCTATTGTGAAAGCTAAGATTTTTCTGGAAAGATTCTGTAATAATTCTGTAAGAATTCAAAAATAATTCTGTTTTTAGATAAGATTTTTATAATAAGCTACCTTTAGCCACTGTTTTACTATTGGCAGGGTACTGCTACTTGCTGTAAAGATTTGGGCATCCTGAACAGGGATAGGGATAACATGCCATGTCCTACCTGCTCCAGATACCCACCCCTCCATCACAATGGAATTGGTCCAACTGGAACTTGTGACACTCACCACACCCTTCTGTCCTCTGGAGGTGCCCAGTTCTCCCTTCAAGAGGCCCGTCTGTCCATGACATGCCACCAGGCTGAACACAGAGACTGACAAGAGAAGTGTGGCCTGGATCCTGGCTTTACTAAGGCTCCATCAGTAACTTCTCTGCCTCAGTTCTCCACTTGTCAAACACTTAATGACCATGACACTTATGGGTCTGTTGCTGTGGGGATTAAATGAGATAATGAGTATCAAATGTTTGGAACAGTGCCTAGTACACAGTTGACCCCCAATAAATGCTAGCTGATATTATTATTGTTTAACACTACAGAGACATGTACACATAGAAATATGGTACATCAGATGTGAAACTAATGGCAGGGTTATTAAAGACAAACAATTGGTGTTTTAAAATCTGAATTACACAGTTTGTATTCTAAAACACACACACACACACACACACACACACACACACACAGAAATCTGTACCAATTAAACACAATAAAGTTGAAAGGGGATATAAATTACAGTTTTTCTTTTTTTTTTTTTTTTAAACAGACAATAGTAAAATACTACAATCAGCTCACTATACACACAAATCATAAACAGCAGCTTTTCATTAAGGTTTCCAATGTCTTACTCATTTACCAACTCGAAGAACTTAAAGAAAAAAGGTACAGCAGGCTGTACGCATTCTCTCTTTCTTGCGCTCACAACACATTTATAGCTGTACATCCAGACTGATTATACAGGCATCTACAAATAGGTACAGAAAGGACTTTTGTAAAAATTTCCATACACATAGTCTCCATTCATAGGAGGATTTTATAAATGAAGACACGACAGCAGGGTCACCTGTATTCGATCATCTCCTGCACACATGGTAAAGTATGAACCACTGAACTTCATAGCTCAGTCCATCTCCTCAGCATTTTCCAGAATCAAGCAAAATAACAACAGCAAAATCACACCACAGTGAAACCTACCAATTCAAAACAAAACCACACACACAAAAACACACGAAAATCAACACCTCCCACCCCGCCCACCCCACCAGTACTCCTGGCTGTCCTTGGGTTTTCTTACAGTAATACTGCTCTCTTCATTTCACCTGCCCGACTGGGCTGAGCCACGGTCCAGGCATCTGTGGAGTCAGGGCCCCAGTCACTGTCAATGGTTATAATATGTCAAGTCAGCAGGTGGTGGGGCAGGTAGAAGACCAGAGAATATAGCTGTGAGATTTCTCAGTGTGCTTATGAAACAGAGGACAGAGAACGGCAGCACGTGGCTTGGTAGCCAAGGGAATTATGGCACCAAACTTGCAGTCAAACATACATGTTCACACACACGAGTGGACAGCAAAAATGTTGTCTTATGTTAAGTTCTTTGGTTATAAAGAACAGCATTCTATAACCTTTTCTGCAAAGAGGAATTTGCAAGCTCATTCTTAGGCAATAAAATATTTTTCATCTGCTCATGTATAAGAGATCGCCCAAGTTGCTTTGTAACAAAGTCCAGTACCTTATGATTTTCTACAAATCACCTTTATCTGCATTTTAGTGTGTAGCCTTGTCTGTCTCCAGACATACTATAGATACACATTTCATATACATAATATATATTATTTATAAAAAAACAGATTAGAGCACTGACTCCAGATTCTACAGTAAGAACTGATTAAAATTGTACAAGAATAAAGTCTGTTGGAGTCTGTAGAGGTTTCTATACAGTGGAGGTGTGTAGTAAGTGCAAACAAAAATACTGTCACTTAGCTAATCCAGGATTTTCAGTTCTCTTGCTTTCTGGAAAAAGCAGAGGCTGTTGATTCACCCAAGTGACAAAGTGCTGCTTCTCCCACTGGGGAAGGGAAAGGAGGTGGCCCAGGAAGTGGCCGGCGTGGCTTCTCCAGCTTCTGGTCTGAGGTCCAGCTGGATGGCAGCATGTTTTAAAGACAGAGCTGGTGCTTGCCCAAGATGATCAGGCGAACAAAGACGCCAAGCTGTGGCCTGAGGAGGGGGTGCTCGCCGCTCCTACCTCGAGGTCGTGTCTCCCTGGAATGCAGAAGCTGGTGAGTTCATGCTTCCCATCCCCACCTGCCACCCCACCTGCAGCACCCAGTCTCAGCTCATTCCGCACCCACTACAAGAAAGGAGCTCTTCCTAAAGAGATTCACAGGATAGGTTTTATTATGGAAGCCAGTGCTGGAATTCACACTGTAGAAGCCCTGAGGTGATGTTTCTAGGAAAAGTAATGACAGCAACACCCAAAGTGAAAGTTAAAAAAAAAAAAGTTAGGTTGGGTACAGTGGCTCACACTTGTAATCCTAGCACTTTGGGAGGCCGAGGCAGGTGGATTGCCTGAGCTCAGAAGTTTGAAACCAGCCTGGGGAACACGGTGAAATCCTTTCTTTACTAAAAATACAAAAAATTAATTGGACGTGGAGGCCTGCCTGGCCAATATGGTGAATCCCAGATACTCAGGATGTTGAGACAGGAGAATCGCTTGAACCAGGGAGGCGGAGGTTGCAATGAGCCGAGATTGCGCCATTGCACTCCAGCCTGGGTGACAGAGTGAGACTCCATCTCAAAAAAAAAAAAAGTTACTTCTAGATATGCAGTCTAAGTCATTTCAGGGGTTTGAACAAAAGTCCAACTTAGAGTTCTCAGAAAAAATTGTAAACTATCAAAACAAATTATTGAAAACAATGTAATAAAAATATTAAGTCAAAAATATTTTTAATTTTTGTAGAGACAAGGTCTTGCTATGTTGCCCAGGAGGGTGTCAAACTCCTGGGCTCAAGTCATTCTCCTGCCCTGGCCTCCCAAAGTGCTGGAACTATAGGCGTGAGCCACTGTGCCAGGTTTCCAAAAACTCTTTAATGGAGAAAAATCTCCATAATCCTATTATTTTGCTACAACCACCATGTTTGTAAATGTCATTTTAAACCATGGTCTTTGGCAGGAACACACTATTCTGGAAACTTTCCAGTCCTTATCTTTTCCTATTGGGTCCTAAATAATCTAGACAAGAATGGGGTTGTTGTCCCTCTTCCCTCTTCCATGGGCAGTGGTTCCCACAGTATGGCCCTCAGATGCCCTGCTCCTATCACTCTATGGGGGTGGAGGTGGATGGGGAGGAAAGAAGGGTTTGTGAATACCTTATTTCCCCTGCTGCACACCGTATAAAGCAAAATCTTAGGGCTGGAGGGCAGTGACTCCTGGGAATTTGAATTTTTAAAAGATTTTATTTAATTTTTAATATTATTTAAACAGAGACAGGATCTCACTCTGTTGTCCAGATTGATCTTGAGCTCCTGGGCTCAAGTGATCGTCTTGCCTCAGCCTCCAGAAAGCTGGAACTATAGGCGCAAGCCACTGAGCCCAGGTGAATTTTATTTTTTTTGAGATGGAGTCTTGCTCTGCTGCCCAGGCTAGAGTGTAGTGGCGTGATCCTGGCTCACTGCAACCTCTGCCTCCTGGATTTAAGTGATTCTCCTGCCTCAGCCTCCCAAGTAGCTGGGACTATAAGCATGTGGCACCATGCCCAGCTAATTTTTGTATTTTTAGTAGAGATGGGGTTTCACCACGTTAGCTAGGCTGGTCTTGAACTCCTGACCTCTGGCAATCCACCTGCCTCAGCCTCCCCAAGTGCTGGGATTACAGGCATGAGCTACTGAGCCTGGCTGTGAATTTGAATTTTTAAGAGGCACCCTCTGCCACACACTCTGTGCCCCTAGAGTTTGTAGCACCTTTAGGTTTGAGAAGCAAACCTAACCTTAGGGCAAATAATTAAAGAGCCTTTGACATTGGCCTTCGTGATAGACAAGGACTGAAAAGCTGATTTTTACCAGCCAAGTAGCTTCTGCTTTAATCCATGTAAAGGAAGTTGAAGACCTAAACAAATGCATGTATTGCTTGAAAGAACAGTGGTGAGTGACTCTATCGTTATTCTTATGCTGGGGAAGGAAGTTCTTTTCTTCTTGTCAGAGATGACTGTTTAGGTTTTGGCAGTTCAGTAATGAGTATGCTGTATAAATGACCATACACTGAAAATTTAAGGGCTGGTATGGAAAGCAGGGGCAAAAAAAGCGTTGGGACAAAAAGCCACATTGACAGAATAACTTGCTCAGCAAAACAAAGGGATAGAGTGGCAGCATGATTATCTAACTTTCATCAAACCTTTCTAGCTCTGTCAGTTCTTTGTTTTGCTAAGCCATGACTCTTGTTCCATACCTTACAGTTGGTAGTACTTCAGAGCAGAATGCTCCGAAGCAGAACGTCTCTTATTTATATAATTTGCAATTTTCCTTAGGAATAGTAGCAAAAACTCATTTTGTTCCCATATGAAAATTAACCAACATTTATTGGCCAGGTGTGGTGGCTCACGCCTGTAATCCCAGCACTTTGGGAGGTAGAGGTGAATGGATCACCTGAGGTCAGAAGTTTGAGACCAGCCTGGCCAACACGGTGAAAATTACAAAAATTAGCCAGGTGTGGTGGTGCGTGCCTGTAGTCCCAGCTACACGAGAGGCTGAGGTAAGAGGATTGCTTGAGCCAGGAAGGTGGAGGTTGCTTTGAGCCAAGATCGTGACACTGCACTGTAGCCTGAGCGACAGAGCGAGAGCAAGACTCCGTCTCAAAAAAAAAAAAAAGGAAAAAGAAAATTAACCAATATTATAAACTAATCTGAGTTACTTCTAAAGCCCAAACTTCAACTGCTGGTGAAATCTGTCTATACCTCCCCAAAGCACTTTTCCATCTATGGGCACCAAAGGACTGTCTTTTTCCAGTTCTACAACATACATGTTTTTCTCTCATTTTAACATCTCTGAAATTGGGGTGTGTCTTATAACTGTTTATATTATAAAGCTTAATTGGCAGTATTTTTTCTTAATGATACATAAAATAACATATAGTAATCAAAGGAATCACAGATTTGATGAAATATGATAGATGCTACCAGAATACTTTGGGAAAGCTAGTAACTGAACATCTCAGGGAATGGATATGAGCTTGATCCTTATCCATCTGAACACTTAATTCAACAACAACCCATATGCCAGGTAAAAAAATCCACTGGTCCTATAATTTCAAAATTGCATTCTAGTTCCCAAGGCGGACTTGCTCTTCGACAGGGCCAGCTGTGCAGGAAGTGAGCCTGCTTCTCTGTGGGCTCATCTTTGCTGTCAGAAACATCTGGATGAATCTTTCCTACCAAGTCGTTGCAGTGAAGGGCCTCTGGGGTTGTATACAGGTAGACATACTCACGGACAGCAAAGAACCCAAAGGGCTTCCTCTAGAATGATTACCTGGTCATTCTCTAACTTGGAATGCAGCTGGCTGGGGTGGTGGAGCCCATCTGAGACGATCTTGCTGCCTGTTTTATTTGGTGGGTTCTTCCTACTCGAAAGCTCTCCAGAAGAATCTGTCAAACCGTCAAAATCTTTTCCCTCTGACACCCCCATAAACTCTGTGAAAGAATGGTCCTCAAGGACGTTGGTGGTGTGCTCTACCGTCACCTCCCTGGGGCAGAATCCCCTGGCTGGCTGGCTGCTTTTGCTGGGGCAGACATCTAATTCTGCACATAAGCCGGTCCTGCACAGTGATTTGGAGTTTTTCTCAGGGATGTTTTGGGATGATGGGCTCCCTTTGGCTAAGGCACTGTTTTCCTTGAGTGGCACCATAATTATCTTGTCCTTTACCAAGCCTTTTTCAACTTCTGTTAACTCTTTGTTTGCGGACGGCCTGAAGTCATGCATAAGCGATGGTGTAGAGTGCTCGGTGGAGTCTGCATCCTTGGTCTGAAGGGCCAGCTGATCTGAGCTGTCACTAGAAGGGACCACCATATCAGACAGGGTGGCATTGGAGGCACTGTGGGAGAAGTAGCCACTGGTAATACTGCTGGTGGTAGGGCTACGGGACACTTCTTTCTCCAAGACCCGTGAGTTTGACAGATCTACTTTTGAGGAAAACCATTCCCTGTTCTCCAAGCTGGCATTGTAAACACTGAAATCAGCAAACTCCACAGGCACGTAAGTCTGTGAACTTATCAGCTTCCTGTTAATAGCTTCCAGCTCATTTTCTTCCTCCTCAGAGTCCTATAGAAGTAAACCAAAAGTCAGTCATTAGCTCCTTGTAGCAACTGTACTGTCGAGACAAGCTTAAAATTCTTGGCTACTAAAGGCATTCACATTCACATGGTGTTCAGTGTTTTCTTTCCGTCTTTCCAAATCTGGCCAGATCATGTCACCTATTGTAGATATAGGTATATCGGTATTCTCAGAGACCTGCGAATATAAACCCCTTGTCATCTAATATAAAGGGTATTTAGTTCTTCTAGGGTCACTCAGTGCTAATTAGAAATCATTCCTTCCCTGGTTTAAGAGAAAGGATGGAACTGAAGTGCACTGGACATTTTATTAGTTATTCAGAATTAGTTTTTAATTGTGATGTTTTCTCTTTTCTCGTTAAATGAGCAGAGAAACAGGCAGAGGCACAGAAGAGCCACTCCATTTGTCTTTAGAATCTTCACCTTGAAAAGCAAAGCACAAGTAGTTAAGGTAATTTGTAAAAATTTCTCTGCTATTTTATGGTGGAAAGGGGAGTCAAACAAAGAACCCAACTGCAAAAGGGCAAAAAACACAATTTCAAGACTCACTTTTATGTTATACTAAATATTATAAGGCAATAAAATACTAACAATTTATCTGACAATCACTGTCTTCTAGGATTTTTGGGAAGTATGAGTAGAGGGTTTGGCTAGAAGGTGAAGAAGGGGTGGTAAAGTTTAAATGAAAATCTTCTTTGTAAAATAGTTTTCAAACTCTGTTCATAAAACTCGGTAAATACTTGCAAAAGTGGGTGTCACCATCTCCCCAATCTCTCTCCAAATGAATGATTCTTTTATTTTTGGTAGAAAAAACTGTGGATATTTTATGTCCAAATAAAATAAATGATATACTCCCTAGCCATTTGTAATTAACCTCAGAAGCACCCAATGAAATCGTGAATATTCCTTTTAAAATGTGTCTTTCATTCAACAAATACACACTGAGCATCCACTACATGCCAGCCATCGTTCTAAGAACCTGGGAATAGCAATGGTGAGTAAAAGAAGGCATGCTCCCTCCCTCAGAGAGTTACAACTTTGCACCCTTGCTCTTAGAACAATCCTGGACTCTGCATAGATGGATAAAAATTTCATTTACAGGAAAACTTAGATACCTCAAAAATAGCTTTCTTTCACTGGCCATCTGGCTTAAAATATCTGTACAATTAAAACAACTAGATGCATGTAAAGACCTGGAACCAAAACATGAGACCTATTCATTAAGTTTGCATATTATTTATTTTAAGATTTATTTACTTTTATTTATTTATTTCTTTTACAGACAGGGGTCCACTCTGTCACTCAGGTTGCTGTGGAGTAGTGCAATTGTAGCTCGCTGCAGCCTCAAACTCCTGGGCTCAAGCAATTCTCCGATCTCAGCATCCTTAGTAGCTGGGATTACAGGTCTGAGCCAGTTTACCCGGCCCATAAATTTGCATTTTATTTGAGGTGGGGAGTGGGCAACATCTTCAAGGCATGGCAAATACTTGTTTACAAATGAACATAACTTTCATCTGTTTAGACGAATAGTAATATTTTCTTTTGCATCTGAAGATTCTATATACCTCGAAAATAGTTTAATACTTTTTTTTTTTTTTTTTTGAGACAGAGTCTTGCTCTGTTACCCAGGCTAGATTGCAGTGGTGCGATCTTGGCTCACTGCAATCTCAGCCTCCTGGGTTCAAGCTATTCTCCTGCCTCAGCCTCCCGAGTAGCTGGGACTACAGGTGCACACCACTGTGCCTGGCTAATTTTTGTATATTTAGTAGAGACATAGTTTCACCATCTTAGCCAGGATGGTCTTGATCTCCTGACCTCATGATCCACCAGCCTCGACCTTCCAAAGGGCTGGGATTACAGGTGTAAGCCACCGCGCCTGGCAGTTTAATACTCTCTTAAATGCTTCTCAGCTTTTAAAATAATTTAGTTTTTATAACTAAGTTCTAAAAATGTGACTGAATATAAATATGTAAAGGAATTGGTGATCTTAATTCTTTAGCTATTAATCAAAGGTGAATATCAAATATTAATGATAAAGTTCCTGAAATTGGCAGAATAAAATTTTTGGCGAGACTAATCTATTCCCATCTTAATCTGCATTCTAAATTAAGTAGCATTATCAAAAAAGTGGGTGGGTTAGAGCATTCTTTCCCTGGGTTTGGGGAAATGTTGGTGAAGGAACAAAGAAGGAACAGAATTGTCTGAACCAGTAGCCTTGGCCTACATTTTCTATATTCTCTACTTGTCACATTTAGACTCAAAATTAAATTTCTTTTTTCTTTTATTTTTTTTGGAGACTAAGTCTCACTCCTATTGCCCAGGCTGGAGTGCCCAGGCTGGATGGTGTGACCTCGGCTCATTGCAACCTCTGCCTCCCGGGTTCAATCAATTCTCCTGCCTCAGCCTCCCAAGTAGCTGGGATTACAGGCACCTGCCACCATGCCTGGCTAATTTTTGTATCTTTAGTAGAGGTGGGGTTTCACCATGTTGGCCAGGCTGGTCTTGAACTCCTGACCTCAGGCAGTCTGCCTGCCTCAGCCTTCCAAAGTGCTAGGATTACAGGTGTGAGCCACCTCAATAGGCACAAAATTAAATTTCAAGTGTTTGTATCTCTTCTATTTCCTTTTGATTTAAGCTGGCAAAGAAACACAATTCTCCAAGTCCAAGCATATCTGATATAATTACTAAATTACTATTTACTATAATTAATTACTAAAAAGTTATTTACTGCAAGGAAAATCAAATTTAAAGATGAGAATTAGTAATTTGGGGTCCTTTATATGCTCGAAGTTATTTCTTATCAAGACCAAGGAAAGGCCTGTTATCCTAAAATACAAGTTTGCTGAATGAAATATGTAATCATGAATTTACTGAGTAGAAAGAGTTGTAAACTTATCAAAGATAATAAATTATTCCTAAAGGATTAGAAGACATTAATAAAATTGAGAATCTACAAAGCCCCAAGAGATTAAGTTCAAATAGGTAGCAGTTTCACAGCGGGGAAAATAACCCAAAATCCCAAAGGAAAAGATGAAAACAGTAGGGACAGCTTATTCCAGAAAAAGGAAAATTTAGCAGAGATTAAACATTTTCCAATACTTAAAAGGAGACTGAATGTTTACTGAGTTATTGCCAATTAGGTGATGATTTAATTGGCTTAAATTGTATTTTGAGGGAATTTGGTTTAGACTTTTTATACCAGAAACATCATTTCTTATTATATCTTAAAGACGAATAAGCTAAGCACCTTCCTACAATGTCTTAAGGACAAAAATAATGAAAACCCTACCTAAAGTGGTGCATGGAGTCAAGTTCTCAAGCTTCTCTATAGCTACAGTCTTCATTTGATTTTGGGAATTTAACTTACACTGCTATTTACCTATAGACAAAACACCTTGATTTTAAAAAGGGATTAAAATCCACATTAAAGTAGTGATTCTTTGTAAGGAGTTTCACTTGATTAATGTAATTTCCACTTCTATTAAATCATGTCTGTGCTGAGGTCTCTGTTTGCAGAACTGTACCAGCCAAGGGCTCCAGTACTTCTGTCCATGGTACTGAGGAGTGAGCCCTTTGAAGAGCAGTCGCAGGGCATACTGGAACTGAACTATCTTTGAAAGCACCTGGAGTCACTGGAGTTCCCTCAATTAGGCTGAGGAATGGGGCTCTTTGGTGCTATGCTCTTATTAATTGTGAGACCTTGAGCGAGTTGCTCAACAATTCTAACCCTTTGTTTCTTCTTCTGTAAACGAGAGGAATAAATCACATGCTATCTATGCGAGACCTAAGAGAAGGGTCATGTGGATACTAGGAAAAATCACTGACTTCCTTTCTGCTATTCTCTATGTTTTGTGACTTAAAAAGATAGACTCCAAAGGTATATTGTTGCCTCTATCTTATTCATACGAGACATGAAGTACATCTGTATGTCTTCCCAAACTGATCAAACAACAAAGTATTGCTTTAAGAATCAAGCACAGGCATATTGACTGTATTTTACTACAGAAGTTACTATGGTAATTAGGTGGGTTAAACAATAACAGGAACAATGTCTTGTTACTGTCCTTCTCAAGAATGATTTCAAACTCTCTTGATCAGTCTGAACTCCTGAGTTGCTCTGTTTGTTCAAAAGTGGAAGAGAAAAAGAACGTGAATTAGTCACAAAGGAAGAAAACTGTTTGTACCCATTTATAAGAGAAAAAATAAAATTAAAGTTTCCCAAAGAGAAACAGGAACCTTAGGTCAAACAAACAATGCACTTAAACTCTACCAAAACACCCTGAAAAACTGCTACCTGGAATGAATTAAAGAGCCTAAAAACCTCTTGGGTGCAGAATGCTCAGCAAGCCAGTTTCCTATGGAGAGTAGAGGACAGCTTTTTCAAGTAAGACTCTGGCAAGAACAGTAACATCATCAAGTCCTTCTTACTGTACTCCATGGCACATTCAGTCATAGAGTCTAATTGCTGCTTGAGACTTCTTGGGTCAAGATAATCTGGTTCCATCCTGCCCTCTGCTAGCTGAAAGCCCTGAGATGGGTTTTATTTAAAAACATCAAAGGGAAAGTGAAGAAAACATGAGTCTAGCTCTGTGAACTGTGAAAATATCTGCTGAGCAGTCCAAAAGCTCATCCAGCAATCTCTTGAGGGTGTTCTACCAAAATGTGTTGTTACAATAGGTTTAAATTGAGTGGCTGTGCACCACAGTGATAAGTGTCATGCCAATAAACAGATCCAATCACACACAGAGCCAGAGAATTGGCAGGGGAACAAACTAGTCATTTGGCCTTTTTTAGCCCACACTGCAGCCCTTGTTAATAGAGCAGGGGTGGTCAGGTAAGTGAGGGAACAGCTCAGTAAGATTTGGAGAGATGAAGGAGCAGCTATTAATATGTGGACTCTTCTCAATCAGGAACTGGGATGGGGTTTTGGGATAGAGGGACAGGGAGAAACCAAAGGCAGAGGAGGGGAAGAGGGATAAAGAAACGAAGGGAAAATGGCGCTTTTCTTCTTTCCTCACATTAGAAATGAGAAGGTTGTTTCTGAAGATCCACCAGCACCCCAAGCATGCATGGGGGTGGCCAAATGCACATACGGATTAAGCTGCAGTTAGTTCTCACACAGTGTGCGTTAGGAACTGTTAAAAGATCTCACACTAATGAGCTTTGGGAAGGGGTCTGGCATGGTGTCACTGGGAAATGAGACTCCCCACACTCTGCCCAACAGAGACAATCAGATGCAACATAAGCATCAAGCAGCCTCCTGTCTCCCCAAGCTGGCTTTACTTTTCAAAGCCTAGGAAGCCACAGGAAGGTGAAAGCTGAGACAAAAAAATTATAGAATTCTTTCCAGGCTTGAGAATATACAGGTTTTTTTTTTTTTAATTGAGGTATAATTTATAACCTAAGGTACCTGGTATGCAGTGTTTTCAAAATTATATCTCAAATTTATAATTTTAAAACCAAGTAATAAGGAATGAGGTTTCACAGGTAGAGTTTCAACCTACCTGTGGCAAAATATACATAAGCCATCCTGAATGCAAGGTCGGTACCAATGTATGGGAATACATTTTGCTAGCTAATTAACAAAGGCCACCCTAGACAGTGAGATGATGAAGGGTGATGGTAGACTGCAGTGCAGCTCTAACTATAGAATTATCTTGGCAATAGCATCAGGCAACATAAAAAAGCTTCCAAACATATCCACAGCTAAATGCATGGTTACTTACTCCAAGTAAGTGCAATTCCTCTAGGTAGATTAACTTCAGAATCTGGGCAATATGTACAGGCACATTAGAAAGATTTGAGTATTAATCAAAGATATCTCTTTGTTAACTTTTTATAAAGACCAGAAGCAATCAAAGTGCCTTTCTCCCTTTTTCTAAGCAAACTTATCCTAAGCAAAAAATAAATAAAATAAAATTGTAGGTCATGGCCACATCCATGCAAAATATCTTTACGAATGGTCACATCTGAATTTTTTGTTAGGACAAAGACCCAATACAACTCTTAATTTCTTCTAGCATTTGGATGATTGTCTGTGAAAGGGCCTTAAACCCACCACCAGGCAATATGACAGAAATGGTTCCAGAACTTACAATCTTCTTCTCACGTTTGCTATTGTGTTCTACTGGCATGCTGCTGCCATTGCTTCCTGAGGGCACAATGCAGCCAGGGTTATGTGCCTGAGGTGGAGGCATGCTCTGCAAAGGTTAAGACACACAGATGCATCACACGCAAAAGACGACAATGGCCAAAATACACATTAAGTACATGCAAGTTAGAAAAGCAATGCTAACACCCTTATTACATGTGAGTAACGCAGCAGCCAATTCTGCAGGCCAGAGTTAAACTACTGGAGACATACGACAGGAATAAACAGATTCTGTGGCAAAAAGCATAATTAGGCTTATTTAAAAAACAGCCTTTTGACCAGGTACAATGGCTCAGGCCTGTAATCCCAGTGCCCTGGGAGGCTAAGGCAGGAGGATCACTTGAGGCCAGGACTTTGAGAATAGCCTGAGTGACACAGCAAGACCCTATCTAGATAAAAAACAAAATTAAAAATCCCCAAAAAGACAAAAAAGAAAAATAATTTCAAAAAAGCCTTTAATATTTTCAAAACATCTAGAAAACATCTTTCTCACTTGAAACAGAAAAAAATACTTTGAAAAGTCATAAACATAAAGAAATAAAACCACAGCAGCAACAACAAACAAGAGATTCTACCACGACTCTGCATGCTTGAGAAAGATGAATTCGAGAACGAGAGTCCATGGAGTGATGACCATGCATGTCCACATGCAGCCCTCGACTTGTTAATTAATGCAAATGGCTGCTTCACAGGCGACACACTCTGCTCTATTCTGCACATAACAGACAAGTCAAGCATTTACCTCCTGGCTTAGAAGAGGCCTTGCTTCAAGGGCTATCCTTTTCTTATGCTCCTCTTTTACAGGCATTAGGGGCTTGAAAAACTTTGGCGGCTGAGGAGAGAATGCTTTAAAAGGGCTGACGGTTAAGGCATGAGGAGTCTCTGATGTACAACCTGGGGAAGATGAGAAGTTATGAGTTTACAGATGCTGCACACTTTAAACAACACATAGGAACTGAGGCAATATCCGGGAGAACAATGAAATTCATTGGATAATATTTGGCTAAGCATGAAAACAGATGTACACCCACCCTGTGCAATATAGGGAGACCAGACTATAAAATAAATAAATAAATAAATAAATAAAATAGCCAGGCATGGTGGTGTGCCCCTGTTGTACTTGCTACTCAGGAGGCTGAGGCGAGAAGAACACTTGAGCCCTGGGGGTTGAGGCTGCAGTGAGTTATGATGGTGCCACTGCACGCCAGCCTGGGCAAGAGAGAGAGACCTTGTCTCAAAAAAACCACAAAAAACAAAACCAAACCCAAACAAGAAAAACCATGACACAGATGTAGGCAAGAATAGGAATAAATCTATGAAGTCACAAAGAGTTACTAAAGTGCTAATGTATGTGAACAAAATGAGACACCAAATTTTCTACACTCTTTTCAAGAACCAGCTTAAGCACCACTAACCAGACCGATTTCAGCTTATGCTGATTTTCCATGTCTCTGAATTCTCACAGCCCTTATTAATATCTGCATGTTCATTCTGGCACTTTATCATTTAACATCTTACTTTCTTTTTTTAATCACCAGGAGTCAAGCCAGATTAACACCTTATTTTCTATGTTTCTTGTTTCCACAGTTATATTTTAAGACAGAAAGTTGAGGTTCAATAAGTACTCAATGAATGAATACTGTGTACATTTTCTTGCAAGCCTCTTTTTTTTCCTGCTCTGTATGACTAAGGGAGGACAATTCTTTTTTGCTTGAATCATTTCTTACCCCTTTGGTCTCTTTCCTCCCTTTCCAATTTGCTAGTATGATGGTGAATATATCTTATATTTTACCTACTAATATAAAGTATAAGGTAACAGAACTGGTTTATATAGCCAAAGAATACTATTCCCATTAAGGCACTGGTAGACTATATAATTTAGGTAATAATATTACCATGAATCAAACTTATTTTGGGTACCATTTTTGAAAACTGCTTTACGAATCAAAGTCATGTTCTTTTAAAAATTCCTTTAGGTACACAAACATGACAGAGTTGGACATTCTTCTGGTGGAAAATAATATGATTTGTATGTGTCTCAAAACTGGACTTCAAAGTCAGGAAATGATGTATGAAAGATGATTTGGAAGTTCTAAAGTGATATACAAAAAGCCTACGATTATTTGGGTGGTATGTTGGATACAAAACAAAAATAGATCAAATAAGGGAACGTGCTAAGTTCCATTCTATAAGACAGCTTTGAATTCATCTAGTTAATTAGAATATCAGCTTCATATCTCATTATATATCACTAATGAAAGACTTTTTTTCATGCATTTTCTAAGTAATTACAAAGAAATATCACTGCAAAATAATCTCACCACTACCTTCTTTATTCCTTCGAGGAGAATCCCTGGGTAAAGTTCCATAACATGCTACATCTTGGTAACTGGAGCTGTAGTCAGACATGTCTAACTGGTTCTCTGGCCAACCCTACAAGGTAAAAATATAGGCTAACTGTAATTGAGTCACTCTATAATAAGAAATAAAACCCAGGTTGCAGTTTCTTCTATTTTTTAATGGCAGTATATACTGTTCTTTATTTTTATTATGAAATATTTCAAATATACAGGAAAAGCCTGAATATTGTAACAAATACTGTCTCACCCAAGGTATACCCAGAGTGAATAAATGTCAGTATTTTATTATGTTTGCTCAAGATTTAATAAAATTATTACAGATGTAGTTTAATCGTTTGGTTCCATTCATCTTCCTCCCTCCCCAGAGGCAGCCACTTTGAGCAATTTGGCATATATCCATAATGACTTGATAATTTAATGAGCAAACTGAAACACTCTCAGAAGACATCTGTTCCATTAGTAATTCTGCCTGGGTAGCAGGCACAGCTGGGACTGTCCCAGGCAAATTTGGCAGTGTGGTTACTCTAGCTACACTTGCAATTTAAAAGTTTCAAATAGGCATAAGGTATTGATATACAAAATAGAGAAAACTCTGGCATATCACATGAGCTTATTTAACCTTATTTCAACTTCTCAGGAGTTGACTGTCTCTGAGGACTAAATTTCAAACTTCTTAAGGACATAAATCTGTGCTTATACCTTTTGGATCATCCACAGTCTCTAGCACAGTAACTCATATATAGTATGTATTCAAGAAATATTTGTTGAATAAGATAATGTTGCAATCAGTCCTTAATTTTAAATCCCCTGTTTTATCCATTTGAAATAATTTTGATTATGCTCTGGTGGATATAAGACCTTCTCCAATCAGAGTTAGACCCATAAACACACAGATATCTATTCAATTATGTGGTACTGTCCTAATATGGAATCCATCACGGTCAATAACAATGTAATACTGAAAGTGCATAGCAATTGGCTAGATACGGTGGCTCAAACCTGTAATCGCACCACTTTGGGAGGCTGAGATGGGTGAATCACCTGAGGTCAGGAGTTCAAGACCAGCCTGGCCAACATGACAAAACTCCATCTCTACTAAAAATACAAAATGAGACAGGTATGGTGGAAAATGCCTATAATCCCAGCTACTCAGGAAGCTGAGGCAGGGGAATCACTTGAACCTGAGAGGCAGAGATTGCAGTGAGCTCAGTGAGCTGAAATTGTGCCACTGCGCTCCAGCCTGGGCAGGAAGAGAGAAACTCTATCTCAAAAAAAAAAAAAAAAAAAAAAAAAAAAGTGCATAGCAATTTCACATCAAGTATTTGAACTTGGAAATGGAGCTGTGGAGAGAAGTATTTGCTTATGATTAAGATGGGAAGCCCAGAGATTTTTCTTTTTCTTTTTTTTGAGATGAAGTTTTGCTCTTGTTGCTCAGGCTGTGTGCAATGGCGTGATCTCGACTGCAGCCCCGGCCTCTCAGGTTTAAGCGTTCTCCTGCCTCAGCCTCCTGAGTAGCTGGGATTACATGTATGTGCCACTACTCCTGGCTAATTTTGTATTTTTAGCAAAGATGGGGTTTCTCCATGTTGGCCAGGCTGGTGTCAAACTCCCAAACTCAGGTGATCTGCCCACCTCAGCATCCCCAAGTGTTGGGATTACAGGTGTGAGACACTGTGCCCAGCCCTTTTTCTTTTTATAAACTGACAGGATCAACCAAGTAAGCCCCAGAGATTTTAAAAACATGAAGATCCCATAACTTTCCAGACTGAGATTCTGCTAAAAACCTAACCATGCTCATAGGTGCATACCTTATCATCTTCATCAAAGCCAGAAAGGTCTGGTCGGCTGGAAGAGACCTATAAGAGAAGAATGGTTTTATCAATGTGGTCAATATATTTAATATAAGTTTCTTTTTATAAAAGAATGTCACAGTTGAAGGCTGTATTATTCATTCTTCTCCTCCTCTTTCTTCCCACTCTGGGAGTAGTGACTACCCTCAATTTGGGGTTTATTATTCCCATACAAGTTTTATATAATTATATGTGTATATACTCATAACCAATAGTTAATAGTTAATATTATTTTGTGTATTTTATACTTTGTATGAGTGGTACCTTACTATATATATGGTCTTATTCCATAGTCTAGTCAAGTATTGATATGTGTACTATTTTTAGTATCATTTAGTTTTAAATATGACTTGTATACATATGAGAATCTCTAGAGGATGTATCTAAGGCACGAAATCTCTGGGTTGTACATAAGGTATGAATATATTTTGACTGCTTTTCCATACAGGTTTTAGAATCAGCTTATCAAATCTTACAAAAAATTCTGCTGAGAATTTATAGATTAGCTTAAGGACATGCCAAGTTTTTGATACTGTGAATTCTCATCGATGAGCATAGTTATTATTTTAGTTTAGTCCTTTTTGTTGATAGCTGTATTTAGGTTTCTTATTTGTTCTTGATTCAGTCTTTACAGGAAATTTCCATTTTATTTAAGCTTTTACATTCATTGGCATAACATTACTCATAGTTTACTCTTATGATGTCTAAATTTCTGCTCTTTCTAGAGTAATAGCCTCCTTTTAATTCCCAGTAATATTTGTATCTTCTCTCATATTTTCTTTTCTTCTCCAATCAATCCTAACTAGAAGTC
Organism: Cheracebus regulus; assembly: GCA_963574635.1. Lineage (NCBI taxonomy): Eukaryota > Metazoa > Chordata > Mammalia > Primates > Pitheciidae > Cheracebus > Cheracebus regulus. The sequence continues at coordinate 60,420 of CAUYQU010042284.1, forward strand.
AGGTCATTTGACTAGTCTTTTCAAACAAGCTGATTTTCAGCTTTGCTGATTATTTGTTTTCTATTTCACGTACCTCTGTTCTAATATTTATTATTCCCTTCTTTATTTGAATTTATATTTCTTTTTCTTTCTTTCTTTTTTTTTTTTTTATGAGATGGAGTCTTGCTCTGTCGCCCAGGCTGGAATGTAATGCTCTTGGCCCACTGCAACCTCTGCCTCCTGGGCTCAAGCGATTCTACTACCTCAGCCTCCTGAGGAGCTGGGATTAGCCACCATGTCTGGCTGATTTTTATATTTTTCAGTAGAAAGAAGGTTTCACCATGTTGGTCAGGCTGGTCTTGAACTCCTGACCTCAGGTCCGCCTGCCTCAGCCTTCCAAAGGGCTGGGATTACAGGCATGAGCCACCACATTCTGGCTATATTTCTGCTCTAATATTTCTTTCTTTCTTAATTTGAATGCATTCTGATTTTTTCCCCTAAGTTGAAACAATTTTATCTATAAATCTCTCTCTATGAATCTCTAAAAGATAAGGAACTCCCTTTCCCTTTTTAAAAATGATAACCACAATACCATTATCACATTTTAAAAATTTAAGTGATTCCTAAATCCTATCAATCATATAGTCAGTGCTCAAATGTCTCATAAACGTTTAACTTCACAGTTTACTTTGACTCAAGATGAAAATAGCTCATATATTGCAATTGGTTGATATACCGCTTAAGTCTCTTTAAATCTGTGTTTTTCCTTTTGAAATTTAATTTGTTATAAAAACAATTAAATTTAAATTTGTTTTGAAAAGCTAGGTCATTTGTTCTGTATCGTTTCCCAGGGTCTGAATTGTGCTGATTAAATCCCTGTGGCGTCATTTAACATTTTCCTCTGTCCTCTAAATATCAGTTGTTTAGAGTCTCTCTCTCTCTTTTTTTTTCAAGAGACAGGGTCTTGCTCTATCACCCAGGCTGGAGTGCAGTGGTGTGATCATAGCTCACTGTAACTTTGAACTCCTGGGCGCTAGATCCTCCTATGTCAGCCTCCTGAGTGGGACAACAAGTGTGTGCCACCACATTTGGTTATTTAAAAAATATTTTTGTAGTGATGGGGTCTCACTATGTTCCCCAGGCTGGTCTCAAACTCCTGGTCTTCAGCAATCCTCTCTAAAGTCTTGATCAGATTCAGATTAAAAAAAAAAAAAATATATATATATATATATATATATATATATATATATTTCTTTTTTTTAAAATTACTTCATAAGCAGTTTTTCTTTACTTTTTAAGCTAGATGTTTACCTAATTGTTTTTACTCTACTTTTTAATATAAGCACTATAAATTTCCTAATAGTAGCCCTCACTCTCTCATTTTTTCTACGGTCTGGTATTCTGCTTTATACAGAATTATAGGGAATTTAGGGTGAAAAATTTCTATCTAAGTACCACTTTAACTGCATCTCACATTGATCTATGTATCATTTTTATTCTCATTTAGTTTTAAATACATCCTAATTTCCATTATAATTTCTTCTTTGACAGCTGAGTTCATGAAAAGTGTTTTTCAATTTACAACTATATGAGTCTCTCATCTATTTCTAATAAATGCATTGTGGTCAGAAGAAGTAATCTGTGTGATAATGATTACTGGGATTTGCTCTGTAACCCACTGTAAGACAATTTTTGTAAATGTTCACTACGTTTCAAATAATTTTCTGGCAATTCTGGAGAACAGGAAGGCTGTTTTTGCTTGGAAAGACCTTATTTCCACTCAGCTGCTTCTGGGAAGTGGCTGCTTTGAACTGGCCCATGCACTAATCTGTCCTATCTGTCTGTGACAGTGTTGCCCCTGCTAGAAGCAGTTTCTGTCAATCGGATTTTCTAGACGAATTGGTTGAGAAAAATAATCAAAATGGTCAAAGGAACAACTGGGGACTCCCAGAGTGCCTACATGCAGTGGCTGACTCCTTATCACACTGATGGTGGCAGACTCAGATCCACCAGGGTAGCTAGAATGGCGCAAAAACTGACCCTGGAACAGCCAGCACCTACGGACTCGGCTGCCAGGATTCTTAGCTGACTCCACCACCTCTAACCAACTAAACTCAATTTATATATTAAGGAACTTCTTACAAGGAGATAACTTGCTGAACAGGAATTTATAAGATTGAACAAATGGCTCAGTCTTAGACAACTGTGCTTCCTGGTGTGCGTCCCTGGTACAGAGAAGTAGGCCACACTTTGGGATGCCCACACCAGTGCCATAAGCTCTCTTGCCACTGTGTGAACTCCACCTTCCCCCACCCCAGACCCTGAGACATGTCACACAGGAGCAGATCCTTGGCAGGATGCACTTACATTATGAACATTTGGTGTACTGAGGCTCCTCCGAATGTGCCGGGCTTTGGTGGAAAGTGCTTCTTTGACCGTGACGGCCTATAAACATAGTAATTTGAAAATAATACCTTGTTTTTTCTACCAGAGATGGAGTCTCACTCTGTTGCCCAGGCTGGAGTGCAGTTGTGCGATCTTGGCTTACTGCAACTTCTGCCTCCCAGGTTCAAGCAATTCTCCTGCCTCAGTCAACCAAGTAGCTGGGACTACAGGTGCATGCCACCATGCCTGGCTAATTTTTTTTGGTATTTTAGTAGAGATGGGGTTTCACCATGTTATCCAGGCTGGTCTCGAACTCCTGAGCTCAGGAAATGTCCTCCCAACCACTGCACCTGCCCAGTACTTTATTTTTTATTCTATTTATAAAAGTAACATATGTTTATTTATAGATTTAAATATAGACTACTTCAGTTCTACATACATATACATTTATAAAACTGGAATATTATTTTACCCACTTATTATTTGCTTAACAATTTATCAAAAACATTTTTTAAAAGATAAATAAAACTGCAGGGTGTGATGGTTCATGTCTGCATCCCAGCCCTTTGGAAGACTGAAGCAGGTGGATCCATTGAGACAGGAGTTTGAGACCAGCCGGCCAACATGGTGAAACCCCATCTCTACTAAAAAATACAAAAATTAGCTGGGCGTGGTGGTGGGTGCCTGTGGTTCCAGCTACCTGGAAGGCTGAGGCATGAGAACTGCTTGAACCTGGGGGGCAGAGGCTGCAGTGAGCTGGGATTGCGCCATTGCACTCCAGCCTGGGTGACAGAGTGAGACTCTGTCTCAAAAATAAACAAACAAACAAATAAATAAAACCAGGAAAACAGCAGAATGAAAGACATTTATGTTGTGAAATTTTTATATAGGTGGACAGAGGAAACATAGAAGAGATATCTCTAACTACATATCTCACTAGCAAAATGACAATGAAATGTGATGCTCTTTGTATTATACTCATGCAGCAATTCAGGTGGGAATTCCATTAAGGGAAGATTTTTCTGACAGATGCCAATCATATTCCTCCTATTAATCAACACACACCCTCCATAATGTCAACTGTTGCTCCTATGAAATGACATATCTTGTCTTATAGTTCCATTACTTCATGAATTATTTTCACTTGAATGTCCTATTGTCACCTCAAAAGTTAACTCAGGTCTAAAAACTAGGGAGATAATAACAGTCTGTGGTTAAGCATATGGGCTTTGGAGTCAAACTATTTGGCTTTACATTTGTCTTGGAACTTCTTCCTAGCTGTGTAACCATGAGTGAGTTAGCTAACTTGTCAGCCTCAATTTTCTCATTTGAAAATGGGGATTTCAACAGTACTTATCTCAGGGGGTTATCTTGAAGATTAAATAAAATAATACATCTAAATTACTCAGGCTAGTGTTTGGCAAGTAGGAAGTATTCAGTAAAAGTTAGTCATTCTTTTTATTACTGTTTAGCCAGAATCCTTTCAATGAGATGGCTACTCAAGTGCTACTTCTCTGGTAGATTTAGTGTTTGGTAAATAAATTCATGTCTGTCCACTGTGGGTGAAGGCTGGTGATTTCATCCTTGGTCCAGATATTCAGTTACTTGCCTGCCGGAGCCGTTCAAGGCTCAGAATGTTTTCCACCTGCAGCACGCCCCGAGTGTACTTCTCAATGTACGTCTCCCCGTCTGATGTGCCTTCGTTTTCACTCCTTGCTGCCAGGAGAGCCAGTGTTTCTCGGTCCTCTATCTCCTCAGTTGCCTAAAAGGACAGGAAGGAAATGACAGTACTTTGATGTCAACAATGTTTTCTTCCAAAGTGTGTGAGAAAATGTTTTAGAAGTCTGGGGAATGAACACATTCTTCATTATTTATATATTGATATTTTAAAAAGAAGCATATATTTTACCTTTGGTATATTGGATACTATTTCATAAGTTACACCACAGGAATACACTATATTTTTCAGGGATATTCTCCTCTTCAAACTCTGCGTGAAACTCTGGTTAAAAAAAAAGCTGAATTAAGGTATATGACAAATGTAAGTTATTTTGTATTTTACAAATTGTAAAAGCATTATGAGTTACTATGTTTTTGATATGCACAATACCCAGCATAAGAGAAAAGAACTGAAGCTAACAATCCCTGTCTCCAATCCCAAGGGGTACTAACGTCCAGCTGCTAGTTGGGAATTAGACTACAGAATCTGCAGCATGTTCAGGGTTTCTGTGGTTGCTTCTTTCTCCCATCCGCTGTCTTCCTTTGATCTCTCCAGGGTCTAATCAGTCTTTCCTGAGAGGCCAGAATAACACTGGAGAGGATCAGTTTCACTGACAGCACCTCTGAGACAGGATCTGTCAAAGCAGTAGGATAGAGATTTGTTTGGAGTCTGCCTCTTGCCCGGGTTTTGTCATTCACCTGCTTGGACCTGGCACTTCATCTCTCAGCCTCAGTTTTTCTGTTTTTCAAACAGTGAAATACCACAGCTCCACTGCCTGTTAGGATTATACGTCTCCAATCAGTCAAGGTGAAAATGCCCTTACTGGATGACACTGACCTCTACTATCCCAAAGCCCACTATCTTGGATAAATGAGAATCGGACTCTAACTTGGCCAGGATGGTCACATTTTGCACATCTCCTGCATTAGCACCACAAAACACTGCTTTGTGATAGAGAGAGGGAAAAAACTTTGAGCTCAGAGCCAGAATCACAGAATCAGGCCCTGTTATTACCTGCTTGTTGTAAATATTGGCTGCAATCCGTTTTCGTAATACTAGCTCCATAGCAGCGGGGTGGCTGAGCTGGACTGTGGTTTTCACAATTAGGTAAATCCTTTCATTCTGTGGTGTGACCCTGTTCAAGTGAACAGAATCATGCACTGAGGAATCCCAAGAGGCTGTGACTGAAACCTAGGAGTGGGGGAATGAGGGGGAGATGGAAATAAGACACAAGTCAGGTGTAGCAGTTTTACAGGGCATGCAAGAGAAAGAAAATAAATTCAACTCACTGTAATCAAACAGATTCCTTTCCTCAACTTTTTTGAACAGCAACACCAATGTTCTATTTTTTAAAGCACCCACTCTTTTTCCCCAAGGCAAACCACAGCAGTTTACTGGGAAAACAGGCCCACAAGGCTTGTGTGCCAATCTGAAGCCCTTTAAGAGAAACTTAGGGGTTAATCACCTCATCATCACTGTGTTTTATGATGGGCAGGTAGAAAAACTGGCTGCCATGCTCCTTGGGCAGGATGGAGTTCACTCCGGATGCATGGGGGCCGACAAGCTGCTCATTGGCACTGAGGTCATCCGCTAACCACATCCAGGGCACAGAAAAAACAGCAGGGGGTAAGTCAGTTTTTAAGCAAACACAAAAATCTAAATATATGCTTTTTACAGTTCAACACATGACATGTTTTAATTTTTTCTTCCATTCCTTAACCTGCATTTGAAACAGAGACACCAAGACTCACAACAGCTTTTGTTTCTTTTTTAAAAAATTATTTTTTAATAGAGATGAGGTCTTATTATGTTGTCCAGTCTGGTCTTGAACTCCTAGGCTCAATTAATCTTCCTGCCTTGGGTTCCCAAAGTGCTGGGATTACAGGTGTGAACCACTGTACTTGGCTTTTTTTTTTTTTTTTTTTGAGACAAGGTCTTGCTCTGTTGCTGAGGCTGGAGTGTGTGGCCTGATAATAGCTCACTGCAGCCTTCAAATCCTGGGCTCAAGATCTCCTGCCTTAGCCTGAGTAGCTAGTACACGCTGCTAGGCCTGACTAATTTGTAAATTTTTTTTGTAGGCATGGAGTCTAGCTTTGTTGCTCAGGCTGGTGTCCAACTCCTGGACTCATGCAGTCCTCCTGCCTTGGCCTCCCAAAGCCCTGGGATTACAGGCATGAGCCCATTGTGCTCCACAGCTTTTATTCTTTAAAAATAAGATAGGAGTTGGCTGGGTGCAGTGGCTCATGCCTGCAATCCCAGCACTTTGGGAGGCCAAGGCAGGTGGATCATGAAGTCAGGAGTTCAAGACTAGGCTGGCCAAGATGGTGAAACCTCATCTCTACTAAAAAACAACAACAAAAAAACCAAACAAAACCAAAAAAAAAAAAAAAAAAAACCACAAAAAATGATAGGAGCCAAAAAGTTGCCTTGTGAGTCTCCTATAAGATGGACTGAATATATTCCATTGTTGTCCCAGGAGCAAGTATGTTCATTAAACAAACCTTAGAGGCCAGGCGCGGTGGCTCATGCCTGTAATCCCAGCACTTTGGGAGGCCAAGGAGGGTGTATCATGAGGTCAGGAGTTCAAGACCTGCCTGGCCAAGATGGTGAAACCCCATATCTACTAAAAATACAAAAATTAGCCAGGCATAGTGATGGGTGCCTGTAGTCCCAGCTACTTGGGAGGCTGAGGCAGAGAACTGCTTGAACCTGGGAGGTGGAGGTTGCAGTGAGGCCCGGGCGACGGAGCGACACTCCGTCTCAAAAACAAAAACAAAAACAAAAACCCTTAGAATCTTGCTGCTTTCTGATGTCAATTCCTCCTGTAAACTGTTGTTAGGTTTGCTGTCCTACCTAATAACTTACCATAAATTAGAGATTTTCGAAGTTAAATTATCAATTTAGAATCAAAGTTCAGAGTACTTGGGAGAAACATGAAGATTATCTTCTTCCTATTTCCCAACGTCCTATCCAGCACGGGGTTTGCCCTTCACAAATCTCTGTAAATGGTCAACCAGTCTTTGTTTATATACCTCCCATGACAGGAAACTCACTATCTTATGAGGCATACATTTGATGTCCAGGCTTTAAAAAAAAAAAATCATTCACGTGAAGAGCCAAAGCTGTGCTCCCTGTGTCTCCCATCCATCCATAACTGGGCTTCCTTCCCGAACAGAGGTTTTCAGGCTGTGTTTTGAGGAGTGCTACAGCCCTGCCAAAGGGTCTACCAGGAGCCTGCCCACTGCTAACTCAGCAACTCTGCTGCTGTTTTCTACACATGAGGTTTCATTTAATATTTTGTTTAGAAAAGGATTTTTACTGCTAAAGCACATTGGAAACCATTGTTCTAGACTTGCCCAGGATCCATCTAATTGCCATATGAAGGATTACTCTTAAGGCAGGGTTATACTGCGATCATTTCTGCCATCAAAACTATTTGAGGAGCAGAGTTAAGGGCACTAGTCAGAAATGCAGATTCATAGGCCCCTGCCAAGCCTAAAGACTCAGAATCTCTGGGTGTGATTACTTTCTGGGGGAGTTTCTTTATCTATTGTTTCAGTGCAACTGCTTTAATGCTCTTGTATGCAGTTCTCAATCACCCTACGTTCTCCTTTTTTTGATTAACTATACACATATCATGCTTATATATATTTGATTAGAACAAAAATGTCACTTAATATGGCACGTGAATGATTAGAAGAGTGATTTAAGGATCAAAATAATGTGAGTCTGATTAGATTACAAACCTTAATTAAATACAATAATCCCTGTGACTTTAAGTGTCTACTTACCATTCAAGTCAAGGAAGAGAACTGGTATGTGAGTTTCCATTCCAGGAGGTGGGATCCTAAATTTAATAACAAAATTTAATCATAACAAAATACATATTTTACATCTTATTAGCTGATAAAACACCACAGAGCTGTGGAAGCAAAGAGAACCACGGCAGAGATGCAGTTTCCACTAATGAAATATTTTCATATTTCTTGACTTCCTTGTAGACATAAATCATGGGAATTAGATGAATTATATAAAAGAACTTCCAGCTATATGAGTTACATGTAATTAATTGAATTGAAGATTATTTGAAGCCTTTCTAAAAAGAATTCCGGTGAGAGGGAAAGGGCAGGGGATGTTGTTAGGTTGGTGACAGGGGACAGGATCCGAGCTTAGAGGCAGGAAACAAAAGCTCAAAGGAGGACAGAATGAAAGACGTGTGAAAGGAGGCAGGCGTGTGTACAGAAGAGACCAACCAGTGTTTTATCAAAAACTGGCCCAGGGACACGTGTGGTGGCTCCTGCCTGTAATCCCAATACTTTGGGAGGCCAAGGCAGGAAGATGGTTTCAGGACAAGTTCAAGACCAGGTTGAGCAGCACAGGGAGAACTTGTCTCTACAAACAACAACAACAACAAAAACTAGCCAGGTGTGGTGGCACATGCCTGTGGTCCCAGCTGCTTGGGAGGTGGGAGGATGGCTTGAACTTGGGAGGTCAAGGTTGCAGTGTATTGAGATCTCGCCACTGTATTCTAGCCTGGGAAACAGAGCGAGACCTTGTCTCAAAAAAACAAAAAACTGAAAAACCAACTTGCCTAGTGGCACCACCTGAGAGGCCTCTTAAAGTGAAGAGTCCCTTTAAAAATGCAAATTCTTATTTAAAACAATTAAAAAAGAAGAAACATGGGTCCTTCCTTTCTCTTCTGAATCACAGTAACTAGGGACGAGACCCAGGCCTACATGTTACAAGCACTCAAGATGATCTGAACTTTGAAAATACTTCACATGAAAGAGACTGAAGTAAGAACTGTCTAGAGAGGGCTTTGAGGACGAGAACAAGATTGGGGTGAGCAGGCTGTCCATAAGAAGTGGCTGGCAGAATTACTGCGAGACCTACAGGATTCCAGCACAACAGCAGCATCTGCAGGGAGAAACATCAGCTTACGAATTATGTGCCTGCAGATTCAGAGTTTCTAGTTTCATAAAACATATCATCAAATTGATTACATTTCCATTTATCATTAGAGATGCAGGCATTATCACTAATGTTTCTATGCTGTGTTCAAAAGGAATCTGATTTCCTCTTAAATGCCTTGGACATATAATAACAAAAATGAGAATGAGAATAAGAAGCAGCAGCAGCAGCTAGGATTTATTGAATGGGCATGAAAGGTATTTTACGTACATTATAATATACAAGATAATATTTTAATATATAACGTATTATATATACATTATCTCTAATTCTCACAATACTACCAAAAAGGTAGCTCCACTAATACATTTTCTGCCCTCTTCAAATACTTTCCAGCCAAAATAAAAGAATTTCTGGAGATCAGGAAACCATGTCCCAGCTGCTTATGCAGAAGAACAGAGGAATATGGTATATGATCCCTGGCCAGGTAATCAATGCTCTCTGGCTTCCTGTGGGAGAAAGTTGGCTTCAGTGGGGAAGAAAAAAAGGGATGGAAGCACTAGAGATGAGTGGACATTCTCTAAGCAGCTCAGCTGGTTGGCATTTGCTGTGACAATCCTGGAAAGTCTCTTGCATGGCTCTTGCCACAGGCGACCTGTACCATCTCCCCAGGTCTGCGCAGAAGGAAGGGCAGCCTTACCAGTCGGCAGGTGCCCCAGGAATCCCACTGCCTGGGGCCGGCACCAGCACAGCATTCCTTTCCTCGGTTAGCCCTACCCACTGCTCCACAAGCTGGGCTTCCCGCTCGACATCATCCTCTGTTTTCTCTGCAGAACAAAATGAGGGGATCAATGCCAACAAGAGAGAAAGTACAACTTCTCAATTTACGAGGAACATATACCAGCCTGGGCAATATAGTGAGACCCCATTTCTACCAAAAGAAAAAAAAGCAACAGCTGGGGAGGGTGGTGACACGCACGCCTGTAGTCCCAGATACTCAGGCAGCTGAGGTGGGAGAACCACTTGAGCCTAGGAGTTCAAGGCTGCAGTGAGCCATCATCACATCACTGCACTAAAGCCTGGGCAGCAGAGCGAGACCCTGTCTCAAAAAACAAGCAAACAAAAACAATAAAAGATTTCACTTAGTGCTATCCATAAGTGGCTTAAACATCTGCTACGTCCCTTAAATGGATTTGAGCCTGTGAACTTCAAGCAAGAGGATGTATAGGATGTATAGGGAGCTGAGAGGGGCTGTGACACCAATTTAAGAAACCGTAAGCCAGAAATAGCAGAAAGAGCATTGGAACAGCAATTAGAAGACTAAGGTTATTTTACTAGTTTTGTAATTTGGGGAAGTTATTCCACAAGTCTCCCCACCCTGTCAAACAAAGATAACAGAAGTCATGTCTACTTCACATACCTGCTGGAAGGATCAAATGAAATATGGATGTGACACTACTTTACAGAACTATACGTGATTTTACAAAGACAGAGGATTAAAAAACACCAAAGTCCAGGGACAGTGGCTCACACCTGTAATCCAAGTGCTTTGGAAGGCCAAGGCAGGCGGATTACCTGAGGTCAGGAGTTTGAAACCAGCCTGACCAACATGGTGAAACCCTGTCTCTATTAAAAATACAAACATTAGCTGGGCATGGTGTTGGGTGCCTGTAATCCCAGCTACTCAGGAGGCTGAGACAGGAGAATTGATTGAACCCGGGAGGTGGAGGCTGCAGTGAGCTGAGATCATGCCACTGCACTCCAGCCTCGGTGACAGAACGAGACTCTGTCTCAAATCAAAACAAGACAAAACAAAACCAAAACACACCATATACCTTACTCTTTAAAATCACCTTTATTTTCCTTGAGGCTTATCATGAAAGGGATTTTATTTGATATACTTTGAAATCCTCTTACTCATAATTCAATTCTGGGGCTCCCTGGGTACAGTCAAAGTGAGTTTTCATTAGCAGGCTGAGCACATACACAAAGCGACACCACACATTGAGCCAAGATGTTTTCCTGAGGGAGACTTTTTGCTAGCTTCTACATGAAATGGATTCACATGTGTGATGTGTTCTTTGGGGCAGAACCAACCACAGCGAGTGGACCATGATGTCTGGATGAGAGACTAAGGATTTTAAGTGCATATTTCTATCTAGAATCCAAGTGGCCACTGCTACCATTAGCAAGCTGCACCCTTGGATGCATAAGCAGTTATCCATATTGGATATCCAATATCCAGTATTGCAGTTATCCATCCATAAGCGAGCATAACTTGCATATGCATCCAAGGGTGCAGCTTGCTTATGGATGGGTAACTGCAATATTCACTGGGTTGCAGTGAATGGTGTTGCAGGGGCCACCCTGAACCAGCTGAAAGCATGTCAGTGGCCCAACAGTAGATAGCTGCTGACCTGCTAAGTGGTTTGGTTTCAGAAGTGACCCTTTAGCTGCTGTATGTCGTAGATTCTAGTGCCCAGAATACCTCATATTGACATACCGGTATTGATCACATTTGTGTCCATCAAAATGAAATTTGAATTTGACATGTAATATCACAGTTTTATGACATCGTTCAGAGTTTTATAAAAACTTATTACTTTCAAATTTGGAGACTTCTTAAACCAACAATGTATAATATAATGGACTAATGTCTCTAACTGTTGTAAGTTCACAAAACTAAACAGGCTGGGTGTAGCAGTGGCTGACATCTGCAATTCCAGCACTTTGGGAGGCTGAAGTGGGAGGATCACTTGAGTCCAGGAGTTTGAGATCAGCCTGGGCCACAAAGTGAGACCACCCCCCACCGCATCTACAAAACATTTAAAAATTAGCTGGATATGGTCGCTCATGCTTGTAGTCTCAACTACTCAGGAGACTAAGGCAGGAGGATCTCTGGCGGCCCGGAGTTCAAGGCTGCAGTGAGATACGATCCTAGCACTGCACTCCAGCTTGGGTGACAGAGTGAGACCCTGTCTTAAAAACAAACAAACAACAAAAATAAGATACTACTGTCCAGTTAGGGGACGAAAACAACCTACTGCCATTGTGTAAAAGTGAAAAGCTCCTCCCAAAAAAGAGTTTGATCTCACATACCTGTTTTATTGCTGACTTTTTTTATCTGTTCATCCAAGTATTCTCGCCGTTTAATGAGTGCATCTGACCACCTCTCTCTTACGCAGTTTAAGTCTTCTTCCTAACATCAGGGAGGGAAAATATTTTCCTATAGACCATATAGACAAGGATTTCTTTTTTAAAAAAAAGATGATTAAACTGACTAGGAAACTTTTCAGTAGGAAAATACATTGAACACTGCTGTGTGATTAATATGCAAGAAAGCAGAGAGGCCTCGGTAACACTGCATGTTGATCAAGGATGCTGTTACCCAGAAATCGGAGCCCCTGGATCTCCAAAAGGATAATTATACTTAAAAGCAAGACAAGCTCAAACTATACCAGCTGTCCAATTTTTTTTTTTACGATGTGTGTATGTATATTTAAATTGTAGCTATTCATTGCAGGATTTCTGATCCCAAACAGGAGGACAGCACAAACAGAGCCCAAACCAAGTAACAACTAATAGAATGGAAAATGACAGGCGTTTTCATAGTTCATAGTTTAGTAGTCTGATAATACAGATTTTCTGAAATGCAAAGAATAGGTCAGCAGAGAACTTTTCAAACTTGCCACAAACATTTTACTTTCAACCACCACCATGAGGCTAACCAAAAATCTCCCATGCAAACCCCAACATGCAGTCAGCCATGCTTTAAGAAATCCTCTAGGCAGCCACTGGACTGCACTGTGAAAAACGTGCCAGGAAGCGCACAAACAGCCGCAGGACGTTAGTCAATGGCATTGCTGAGATCCAAGGGGATAATGATATTTCCCCGAAAGTTTTTTCTTCATGGAATTATAAGTAGGGAAAGAAAATCCATCAGTTCTATTAAATATGCTCTTTGGCTTGCCTAATTCCAGTTTAAGACTTAAGATGTCACATCAAGAATAGATACCTAGGACCTCTGAAACTTTACCTACAGTGTTAAGTTTATCTATATGTATATTTGTTTCTGAGTTGGATTTTCGCTCTTGTCGCCCAGTCTGGAGTGCAGTGGTGCAATCTTGGCTCACTGCAACCTCCCGCTCCCGGGTTTAAGCGATTCTGTTGCCTCAGCCTCCAGAGTAGCTGGGATTACAGGCGTTTACCACCACGCCCAGCTAAGTTTTCTATTTTCAGTAGATATGGGGTTTCACCATGTTGGCCAGGTGGGTCTTGAACTTCTGACCTTGTGACCTGCCTGCCTTGGCTCCCAAAAGTGCTGGGATTACAGGCTTGAGCCACCGTGCCTGGCCAGGGTACCCACATTTTACATCTAGGAAGGCACACTGAGAAAACATTCTTTGAAGATATATGTGGAGAATCCATACAAAGACTGGAAACCAAAAAGCTTCATTTTGGTTTGCTGCTTTGACCATTTCTACATAACCCCACACTCCATGGTATCAGGCCAGTCAGAGCTGACAAGGTACAATCTCAATTTGCATATCTATATATTTTTTTTTCCAGATTTCCAACCAGTAAAAGCTGAGATTTAAATTCTACAGGTTACGGAAAACTAAGTATGGCCCTAATGAGGGAAGAAATCTGGCTAAACAAAACACAATTATGTGCATAAAATGTCTTCAATTTCCCTATGCAGCGAAAGTCTTTTAAAAATAAAATGTCATACTACAACAATATTAGCTCTTGGATGTAAGGAGCAGAATGCATGTTAGCATGGGAAAGATAAGAGCCTTTAAAAGACTATGGATGGATAACTGCAATATTTTAAGATCACCCATTTTATTTATTTACTTATTTATTTTTGCAGGGGACTGGAGTTTTATTATTACTCAGATCAGTCTCCAGATCATCCATTTTAATGCAGTGACAATGATCTTGCTTAGCAATAAGCCAGTAAATTGAGATGGCATAGCAAAAAGGCAGTTATTTGATTACAAATTGTGAACTGACAAGGAAACCTACAGAAATAGTATTGTGTTTGATTACATATAAAGCAAATCAAAAGCAAGTGACAAACTGCATATTCTCGCTCTAGGACCCTCCTTCCTCCTCCCTGGCCTCTGCTTTGCGAATGCTGGCAATTAGCAGTAGCTGTGCCCCATGCCACAGGATTGACAGCAGTAGCAATACCTGATAACTATCCATATCATCACCATCCTCATCATCTCTCTGGTAGGAAAAAATAAACACAAAGGACATGCATTTTGTTTTTCAAACAGCACACAGGGAAAATAATTCTTTAAGCTTAACACACATTAAAATGGACAGCTCACATAACATAAGCATAATAAAATACTAAATTGAATCTCAAAAAGGGATAATGGATTTAATTCACTTGTCTATAATTTAAAGAATTTTTTACATAAAGAAAAGAGTCAGTGAAACATAAAAACTTGGCTGGGCTCCTGCCTATAATCCCAGCACTTTCGGAGGCCAAGGCAGGAGGATCTCTTGAAACTACAAGTTTGAGACCTGCCTGTGCAACACAGCAAGACTCCATCTGTACAATTTTTTTTTTTTTTAGATAGAGTCTTGCTCTGTAGCCCAGGCTAGAGTGGAGTGGCATGATCTCGGCTCACTGCAACCTCCGCCTCCCAAGTAGCTGGGATTACAGGCACGAGCCACTATACCCAGCTAATTTTTGTAATTTTTAGTAGAGATGGGGTTTCACCATGTTGGCCAGTCTGATCTTGAACTCCTGACCTCGTGATCCACCTGCCTCAGCCTCCCAAAGTGCTAGGATTACAGGTGTAAGCTACTGTGCTCGGCCTGTACTAAAAATTAGCTGTATTTGGTAGTGTGCACCTGTAGTCCCTGCTAATTGGGAGACTAACGCGGAAGGATCACTTGAGCTGAGGAGATGGAGGCTGCAGTGAGCTCTGATCACACCACTGTACCTCAGCCTGGGCAACAGAGCAAGACCCTGTCTCCAAAAAAATATTTGAAATAGGGCCAGGCACGGTAGCTCATGCCTGTAATCCCAGTACTTTGGGAGGTCAAGGCAGGTGGATCATGAGGTCAGGAGTTTGAGACCAGCCTGGCCAATATGGTGAAATCTGTCTCTAGTAAAAATATAAAAATTAGTTGGGCGTGGTGATGCACACCTGTAGTCCCAGCTACTCGAGAGGCTGAGGCAGAAGAATTGCTTGAACCTAAAGGCAGAGGTTGCAGTGAGCCGAGATTGCGCCACTGCGCTCCAGCCTGGGTGACAGAGCAGGACTGCATCTCAAAATAAATAACATAAAAATAAGAAATCTCTTAGCTGGGGATAGGAACCAACATCATTGAACCAGGCCTTGAACCACTGTCATAGAGACAGGTGATATGTATTTTGGGGTAGACTATTTGAGATAGGCTTAGGAAGACAGAATGGCAAAACTACAAGGAAGATTCTCTTGACCAATCTCAGTTTGAGCAATGAGGCAACTAAGCCTTAAAGGATGAAACGATTTAACCTTAGGATCACACAAATAATGGTACTAAGAACTGTAAGCCACGCCTGTATGAGGTCTCTAACCTCAGCTGTCTTCCCTGATGAAATCATCCAAGGGGAAAGTTCGGGAACCCTCAGGCTATAAACATACAAGAGTCTGTGCTACACTGTTGAAATAAAAGCACAGCATACTATTTGGAATATAAGGATTTGCCAGTATTCTCTACTGACCATAAAATCCCTTGAGAGAATCACAACTGTTTCAAACACTGCAACATTGTAAAATAACTAAACAAAGTAACAATTTTTGCAAAAACATTTGGCAAAACAAAGTAACCATGCTGAAAATAAAAGGACCTTGGTTGAAACAATTTTCCTTAGAAACAAGAATCAAGAATCCCTTAATTTAAGATTTATGACGGCAAAAGTGCTTTAAGAATATAGTCGGCTGGGCCTGGTGGCTTATGCCTGTAATCCCAGCACTTTGGGAGGCCAAGGTGGGTGGATCATGAGGTCAAGAGGTCAAGACCATCCAGGCCAACATGGTGAAACCCCGTCTCTACTAAAAATACAAAAATTAGCTGGGTGTGGTGGAGCATGCTTGTAGTCCCAGCTACTCGGGAGGCTGCGGCAGAAGAAATGCTTGAACCCGGGAGGCAGAGGTTGCAGTGAGCCGAGATTGTGCCACAGCACTCCAACCTGTCGACAGAGCGAGACTCTGCCTCAAAAAAAAAAAAAAAAAAAAAAAAAAAAAAAGTATCTAAATAAAAATCTATATATAGATTTTCAAAATTATTTTAATATATAACTCAAAATGAACAGAGTTTTTTTTTTTTTTTTTTTTTGGTGACCCTCATTATAAGGGAAAT